>JAAIIK010025433.1:0-24160 GCA_014706435.1 Silurus glanis
CTCCTCTCCTCCCCTCCTATTCCTCCACTCCTCTCCTCCTATTCCTCCACTCCACTCCTTCTCTCCGCTCCACCTCTCCACCCTACTCCTCCTCTCCTCCTATTCCTCCACTCCACTCCTCTCCTCCACTCCTCCTCTCCACCTATTCCTCCATTCCTCCACTCCTCCGATTCCTCCACTCCTCCGATTCCTCCACTCATTTTCTCCTCTCCTCCTCTCCACCTATTCCTCCACTCCTCTCCTCCTATTTCTATACTCCACCTCTCTCCTCCTCCTTTCCTTCTATTTATCCACTCCTCTTCTCACCCTATTTCTCCTCTCCTCCTGTTTCTCCACTCCTCTCCACCTCTTCTCTTATTCCTTTCCTCCTATTACTCCACTCCTCTGCTCCTACTCCTTCCGTCCTATTCCTTCACACTCCTCTCCTCCTATTCCTCCGCTCCTCTATTCCTCCACTCCTCCTTTGCTCCTATTCCTCCACTCCTCCAATTCCTCCACTCATTTTCTCCTCTCCTCGGGTTCCTCTTCTCCTCAGATTCCTCTCCTTCTATTCCTCCACTCCTCCACTGATACTAGGAGGCGAGGTGAAGTTGGGCAGAGAGAACAGTGCACGGTGCAGAACTGCATCCTGAGTGTGTTTCACAAACAATATGAGGAAAAAAAGTCTAATATTAGCTCTCTAAGTACTGGCTGTCCAAAAGTTTTGGCACCCACAAGTGTAACAGTGTTAGTACTAATCTTTTGATTTACAATCCAGTAGAAAAAACAAACAAACACCCAGAGCATCGACAGTAAACAAATACACTACACTTGCTATATATACACACTATATTGGAACATCGGATTTTTACCAGCCATATGTGAGAAAGTTGGAGGCACACATTTCTACATGATGTCTTTGGATGCCCTAGTATTCAATCTTTCCTTCTTTTGAACTACTGAAACCTGTTCCAGCATACAATGCCCCTGTGCACAGCTCATCGATCGGAGTGAAGCGGTCCCTCAGGACGTGTTCACGGCGCTCATCAGCTACCCCGGCCTCCCTTTTGTGGTGTAATGAAGCGAAGGCTGATCCCGAATGCAGTCTAATGCGAGGCGTAATGAGGACAGATCGTAGCGACGGCGTTCCTGACACGTCCTGTCACTTGCGTCCATTTAATCGTGATCCCGTCCGAAATCTGCTGCTAAAGCCGGAATCTTTACCCTTCTTGTAGTCTGAATGCGAGCTCCAGAAATCGTCACAAGCCCCCTAAACACACCCACACACAGGGGACAGCTGGTGACCCGGGCTGTCGTCGTCCTCAGCGGTCAGTGTGAAATCGAGCTAATGCAAAGCCCCGAGGCTTCACGTTGTCCCACGAGAGGACACGCCGTCTCCGTCTCTCTCCCACAAGGCCTATTCTCTGTTCAGGCTACGATCATCCAACACAAAACTCCTCGTTCTACACGACAACGCGCGTGCGCCGGGTTTGAGAAATCGAGTGCCGCGGACACCCCTGAGGAACGCCGCATTCTTCCCGTTTCACTTGCGAACCTACTTTCAGCCCTGAGAACTTCAGCACTGACACAAACCAGGCCAGCAAGAAAACCCCAAACCGCTGGAAGCTCAGTCAGCGTCACACGGAATAATACCCAGCCCCAAAACCTACCAAAAAGATACGTAAAAAAAAATAAAAAAAACACCTTCCTTGGTCTAACTTTCTCCCCCCCCCCCCCCTCTCTTATTTCACCGTAGCGTTGCATCTTCACTGCGTCTCCCCTGACAGCCTCCGCATTCCTTGAATGCTCACTGAGCGATGCCATGTCTAATTAAGAGAAATTACACAGTGCATGAGGGATGAGGAGGAGTGCAGCAGGCGCTGGCGCCCAGTCCAATCTCTATGTCTTATGGAGGAGCTGGTGGTAGTAGAGGACAAGGGGGGGGGGGGGGGGTGTTATGGAATGCTTGCATTGCAGCCTTAATGATTCTTTTAGCACCAGGTATCTTCACAGGTTTGTTTAGTTGATAGTAAACTGGTTGGTTGAAAAAAATTAAATAAAAAAAAAAAAATTATTATAAATAGTAATAATAAAAAAAAGAAAACAAGTGTAATAAAGCAAATAAAACACAGAGGAAAAACTGAAATTTCCAGCACATCCCTCAGTTTTGTTATAAGTAAATTAAACAAATAAATTCGTGTGTTTCTTCAATGCAAACATTTGTTAAAATATGCTGAAATAAGCAAACAGTTATGCAGAACGTATCTTTAGAAAATTCTAAATTATATGTAAAAAAATTTCTAGACACATTTGTATTACCCAAATGGGGTCTAACAAATGTACACTATTTACATTTTTACATTCATTTAATTTTATTTAATAAATTCAATTTGTGCCAATTGAAGCGATTATTCAATTTGATCGACATAAAAAAAAAGTGTATTGCGTTCGTTTGATTTATTCTTTTTTTTTTTATTCCCCATGTAAAAACTATGTAAAGAGCTGTGAATTTTTCCACCCCTATGCCGGACACCCTTTTGGCTTATTTACCCCCACCCAAAAAAAAATCATCAAGAATTTATAACCCCAAATCCCCAAATTCTTTCGGGGTTCATTAATTA
The DNA here is from genome assembly GCA_014706435.1 of Silurus glanis. Lineage (NCBI taxonomy): Eukaryota > Metazoa > Chordata > Actinopteri > Siluriformes > Siluridae > Silurus > Silurus glanis. The sequence goes on from JAAIIK010025433.1 coordinate 2,601, forward strand.
TAATTCAGAATACTAAGCGTATGAAGAGCGCGTTTTCCACGACGCTGGTATTAGGTGGGTACGCAGACAGACAGACGGCCGATTGTTAGCCGTGACGAGCGAGTATTGCTGCGTGACATAAGAAGAACGACACGGGGCACGTCTACCCCCCGACACAATGATCTTTATCTCTGTGCTGCCTTTGTGTGGCGGAGGGCAGAAAGTGGGACGCGTGCCCACGCCCGTCTACGCTGCGCACTCAGAGGCGAGGACGGCGTCTCCTGCGCAGAGACGCCTACGGCCCGCGGCTCTCTCTCGGTCTCGGTGCACTCGAAAACAGCGACGCTTCCTGTCTGAGGTGTGCCGTGTGCGATTCGCTCCCCCGTTCCGACTCGCTCGGTTTGACCCGAGAGATAAGAGAGAGCGCATCCGACCGTGCCACGTCGGTGGCGTGGGGGGGACGTGGGATATCGAGGGATGGGTTCGTCGGGGTTGCGATGGTGTGAGCACACACCGCAGAGACCACAAAAGACGGGGTTTTGGTGTTATCTCACAGCGTGTCGGATATGAAACCACAGTGCAGCGTGGGTAGTTGTGTTTCTTTTCTCGAAACCAAAATTGTATCTGTGTCCAATCGCGATGCGAATCGGATCTGAACTCAAAACCAGCGCCGTTTTTTTTTTACTATACAGCACAAAAAAAAAATCTTGTAATTACGTTGCTGAAATTTCTTTCTGCCCCCACTGCCGATTCCTGACAATAACTCGGCACGGTCTTCCCCTTTTGATAGCTCATCCACCTCTACGTCCTTCATGTTGTGCCTTCCGAGATGCTTTTCTGCTCACCACCACCACCGTAGAGGGCATGTACGAGTTACCGTATTCTTCCTGTCAGCTCGAACCTGTCCGTCCATTCACAACTGAGCTCTTTTTCATTTCCAGAAAGTTCAGTCACGAAATGTTTTTTGTTTTTCACACCATTCTAGTATAAACCTTTATCTGATGAACTTTGGAAACATGGCATGTTGGAAGCCTACCAGGATGCAGGGTTTAAGAAATGACGTGCGTTATGTTATAAAGTAATACACGGTGCATGTAGGGGGCGTGGCCTCAGTAGCCATACAGTATATGTGCTGTGTGCATGTGATCGATGAAGGTGCAGCGTAGAAATTCAACTGATTGCATGAAATCTGGGTGTTTTAACCAAAAGTTTCCTGGAAGATTTTTTTTTCCAACTACATTTAAGTTTATATGCTAATCTGCAATTGGGTACATTCCCATCGAACCCGGGCCGCAGCGGTGAGAGCGCCGCATCCTAACCACTAGACCACCAGGGAACCCTCAAATATAATAAAAAAAATGAATATTAAAAATAAGCATCCGATTGTGGATTTTACAGATACTGATACTGGCTGGATCGAACTTGCTGCTAACTGATCAACCGACCTTTAATAAAACTCTTCAAAAAGATACTGGATAAAAAAGAAACACAACAAACATAACACTCCATATAAAATAGAACTGAACTTTATTACAAACAGAAAAATAAGAAACCAGTAATGAATCATGAGCTAAAGAAAATAAATATATTCATTAGTAAATATAATCATATAATGAATAAATGATCAATTATAAATACAGCGCTCTCTGTGCAGCGCGCAGTCTTGCATGTAAAAACAAACAGCACGTAGAGTCAGTGATTCGCCTCTAGAGGCCGCTACCGTAATAACAGCGGACCGGAACCCGGAAAAACTATCGGTATGGATTTTTGCAGATAGCTGATAGTTCCATCAATCAATTATCGTAACTGATTGATCGGCAAAACGAATTAATTAGTCGCCCCCCCATAGTCACAAGTGTATTACATACTGTAGTCGATATTAGGACAAACAGGCGTTTCTTTTTTTTTTTTTTTATTCGAGACCTGACCATGAAACGAACTAGCTTTTTAACCCACAATGCCTTCCATTTATTAAAAAAAATAAATAATTAAAAAGACCGGACACACTTTGACTGATGGTAAATGTCCACGTTTCCTCCCTCTCCTTTCTTCACATCTAGAACAGATCCGTATCAAACACGAGAGCTGTCAAGCTTCAGAGGAAAAGACTCCGAGAAAGCGCGGATTAAAGTGAGCCTTTAGCTCCGACGCATGCTATCGATCGCCTTTTATTCCAGGTGAGATTTTTATTTCTTTCTTTTCGCGAGGTTTCATCTGCAGATGATTCTCTGACAGGCCGTCCTCCGTGTAAGCAGCAGGGGCGACCTATATATTTTGGAAAGTTTGCTTGTAATGGCTGCTTACAAGGTGACCCGGCGTATCCTGCGGCATTTTTCCGCTCTAACCTAAAACTCTCGCATGGGAATGGAAGCGGCCCGGTTTTTTTGGAGATGCTTTTCAGAGAGCGACTTCACAAACCAAGTGCAAGGTTAAGAGAGTTTTCAATAAGAGCCCAGTTTCCTATGAGTCCCTGCTCTCTTTCAAAAGACACTGAGAGAACAGTCCTGAATTGCTTTATACACTCTATAGACAAAAGTATTAGGACGTCGGACTTTTCCAGCCGTATGTGGTTCTTCTCCAAAATGTTACCACAATGTTGGAGGCAAACAATTGTACAAGACGTCTTTGGATGGCATTAAATTCAACTTTTCATTCATTTGGAGGGAAACTCAGAGATTCAAACCTGCTCCAGCATAACAACGCCTCGGTGCACAAAACCAGATTCTTGAAGATACGCTTTATATGGGTCTGAGTGAAGGATCTCCTGCCATTGAGCTCTAACCTCAACCCTATTGAACATGAGGAACGTGAACGCTGACTGCACCCCAGGCCTCCTCATCTGACCAACCTCAGTAGCTGAATGAGCACTAATCTCCACAACAAAATGTAGTAGAACATCTTCTCATCAGAGTGGAGGTTATTATAAATGGAAACCAATTATGAAATGGGATGTTCAAAAAGCACCATATGATCAAGTGTCCACAAAATTTTTGTCCATCTATGATCAAATAGGACATTGTCGAGTTATTTATTCCTACAATACCCTAATTATAAAAAAAAAAAAAAAAAAAGCTCAAGCTAATATGATAATTCTCCGAAACATGACTCACGATCCGACTTCGCTTTCCGGCAACAATCGGCAGGCTTTATCGCACATGTAGCACGCGTTCTCCGTTAACCGTAGCCTCGGATTTACCTCACGGAACAGCCATTCCAGAGATTTCAGATAGGATCAACGGTTAAAGAAATGTTCCAGGGTTTCCAATACGAGAAGCTATACGCATCCCATACAACGTTCTTTTTTTCCCCTCCCCTCCCCCTAGAGAAAAAAACCCCAAAGGTCTGAGTAGAATCATGACTCTCATCTCAGAATTAATGTCTACACCCTTGCAGGAATGCAATCTGGGCCTCTAAAAAGGAGATTAAGAAGCGAATGCACCAATACCAGCCTTTTAAATGTAAAAAAAAAAAAAGGAAAGAAAAAAAAAATGGACGTAGAGAGCACGAGACAGAAAGCTTCGGGGATTAATCGCATCCAGATGTTGTATAGGACCAAAAAAAAAAAAAAAAAAAAAAAAAAAAAAGGAAGCAGCGTGGGATCGTTCTGCGCACATGGTGGCGGATCAGGCAAAGTGGTCAAGTTTATGGAGAAAGCAGCGTAAACAAAAAAAAAGAACCAAAAAAGTGGAAAAAAAAAATGTCCGACTTTCTCAAAGCAGATGATTCTTTCCTTAAAATAAATAAATAAATATTCCCATTGCATGACTGAGGTGCACTTTTCATCTGGATAATGTGCTAGCAGGCATGTGTGAGAACTTATTAAAGAAGGAATAAATAAGGAATAAACTTTGTTTTTTTGTTTTTTTATTTGCCATGAGCGTGGGAAAGCCCAGGAGCAAACTAGCATTTTTTTGGTTATATAAAAATGGCTAAAAAGGAAAAAAAACAGAAAAAGAAAAAGATAGAGAAGAAGATAATAGATCCATTACGGAAAGAAAGAAAGAAAGAAAGAAAGAAAGAAAGAAAGAAAGAAAAAAAAAAAGAAAAAAAAAAGGCAGTGTGTGGGTTTGAAGAGGAGCCGCCATCTTGGAGGCGTCATTGAACACAATGGCGGAGTTACATGGACACGCTCGGCGATGCTGCCGCTCCGGTTATCTGGGACAGCGAGGCGCTGGGAAATGCCTGCGAGGGCATAAAAAGCTGCAGCAGCAATAAAGCCTGGTATGAGCCAACGTCCATTAATAACGCCGCTCGGCTGGAGACGACTAATAAAAAAAACACACACAAAAAAAAAGTGTTCGGATCGGTGGGTGTGCGAGGTGCATTATACACTCCGGGGCAGAATCTGACCCCCAGCACTGCTGTAAAATATTTGGGTTAGGACACTGATGCTAATATACTATAAACTCTTTTATACACTTTATTTGAGCATCTTATTCTACATAAAGTGCCCAATGTTTTTATAACATCATCCAATCTTCTGGAAAAGATGTTTCACGAGATTTTGACACAAGAGCGTTAAAATCAAGTACTGATGTAGGCGAGGAGGCCTGGGGTGCCGTTCCAATTCGTCCAAGGTGTTCAACAGTTTTGAGGTCGGAGCCCTATAGCAGGAGATCTTCCACTCCAAACCAAAACCATATCTTTCTGGCTTTGTGCGCACCAACATGCTGGAACAGGTTCGGGCTTTCTAGTTCAAGTGAAGGGAAATTTTCACGAAAACAATTGTTTGCCTCCAACATTGGAGAAGAACCACGTACGGCTAGAAAAGTCGGATGTCCCAATACTTTTGCTAATATAGTGTACGTTATCGTTTCTATAGTACAATACACCTAAGAACAATCTAAACTCAAACTAGAGCTGCGCAACGATATACAAGAAGTCCCTACGCTTGCGAACTTGCCGCATGCATAATGGACCGATAGTGGATTCACCTGATAACGATAGCTAAGTTGGATCGTATTTGCTGATAACAAATTAATTAATAAACAACATATAATATAGTACTGACCATCAATACAAAAAATAAAAGCGTACCAAATCATGAAAATGAAATAAATATGAATATATTAACAATTATACAAATAATAAATCTAATATGGCGCTCTCCGTGCAGCGTGCAGTCTCGCGTGTGAAAGCAAACAGCATGTGGTGTCAATGATTCGCCTCTAGAGGCTGCTCTTGTAATGACATTTTTGCTGATCCAGCGATCAACTAACCGATTAATCGGGCGACCTCTACAGTACGGTAGTGAAAATTGTCTCTTTTTGCTAAATGATGTACTGTAATTTGTTAAATGATTAACTACTCCTTACTGATCTTCATTTTTTAAGACTCCTGGGTAGGCTAGGCCATGTCTCGACTTACAACAAGGATAATTGCGATAAGGTATGTCGTGATACGCTTCTCCGAGACATCGCCAGGTTCGCAATATCTCAACAGTTTTTTTTTTTTAAGGTCAATTTTGAAAGACTTCTCACAAATCCAGAGTAAATGATCCTGCTGTACCAGATGCCATGACCACCATGATGTATGAGAATACATGAATATAAGTTGGGGGTGAAAAAGAAAAAGCTTTATATGCCAGGTGCGAGCGAGGGAGCGAGGGAGCGAGCGATCACTCTTTACTCGAAGTCCGGATTATTCGCGAGTGTTCGTCAGGTCGACGCTGACTCCGATGCCTTTTGAAGTTTTCGGTTGATCTTGTACGCCTTGCCCACCCTGTGTGGGCCTCTCTCTGATGAAAGGAGGGGGAAAAAAACTACAGAAAGTCTTTTTGTCTCGTCTTTCTTGAGCGCCTCACCTCTCGTTGCGTTAATAATGTAGAAATCGCGCGAGTCGGCCCTGGAGGGTTTTAAGTATTTATCACCGGCAGGGTATCAGCCAGGCCTCATTAACCGGTCACCGCTTTCCCCATCCCCTTCGTCAGTGTTGACTCAAAAGGAGGGCGTTTTTTTGTTATTGTCTTGATTGACGAGTACTGTATTTAATCCGCAGTATGGTTTAAGTACTTCGAAAGAAAGATCTGCAACTCCGAATTGCTCCCTCTTTCCTTCTCCCCACCCCCCTGCTCGAAACGAAATCACATGGTAGCATGCACGGAGTAACACGCAACGTCGCAACAACACGCCATTGTGTACGGCTTTGTTTCCACAACAAGAGAAACATCAGCGCCGGCTTTTTAGTGCAGCTGGGGTGGGATAGCTGGGTTATTGATGGAATTCCACGGAACTCCATTCACTGGAGCGGAGTCCCACTTTTTTTTTTCTGTGTAATTACACGCTGGCACTCCAATGGAGACAATGGCTGATTTGTGTCGTTTAAGGCGAGCAGCCATTACACTCGGTGTTGAGTTGGAGGGGGAGGGAAAAAAAAAAAAAGAAAAGAAAGGAACAACATGTTTGTGTCTGGAGTACAGCAGTGACTTCTGTCATTTAATAAGTCTTAATAAGACTGTTTATTATGATTTAACTCAGAGAAGACTGAGTGAGGTCTGGCAGCTGGCATATAAAAACACTCCAAACTAATTACATTAATAGGAGAAAAAATCTAATTTAAATTAAAAATCCTTTAGGGTTGGACTGAAGACCAGAATCTTTCCATGGGAATATATGTAAATTAACGGCAATTAAAGGGAATAAACTGGGAATTTAGAAAATTGCGGGTTAGCCTATAACGGGAAACTTAAATGTAGAAAGTAAAAAGCTTGCAGGATCATTTTGGTTAAAACACCCAGATTTAATGCAATTTCAGTTAAGGCCACACCCCCTACATGCATTGCGCATTCCTCCACAACATAACACGCATCATTTCATGAATCCTGCACACAATGTAATGTCAGTATGAATCCTGTAGTTTAATGACTCCTCAAGTAACTCGAGTCATTCGATTAGAAAAATTTAATTGGGGCAAATTAAATCGTTTAGTCGATTTAACTAAACACGGAGCATCGTGTTTCCCACGGACCATTATTACTGACGCACCACCCGCTAAACAAAAGGGAAAAATGGAGGAACGGAAAGAAGCAAGGAGAAGATTCAGGCCAAAGAAAACGTCCAGAAAGTTTCCAAAATTTGGGCTCATATCAAACTGAAACAAAGAAAACAACGTACAGTGTGTTTACCGGTTTTTGAAAGTGATTTGAAATAGATTTTAATTTATATACAATGCGGTCAAAAAGTCCCTCAGCAGTGGCGGCGTAGAGCAGAATAGTGTTAATAAATACGATGTTTCAGTGCGTGGTAAATAACGTGTTCCACATGGCCGCTGCGGAAGGATTTCTGAATTCTTTTGATGTAATATGGAAATTAATTGCACTCAATGGGTTTAGATATTCTTGTATGCAATTTCAGCAATTTTCGGTAAATTTTTCTTTATAAAGGAAAACAAATCATTTTAAGAGACCCATCTTTCTTTCTCTCTCTTATTTAGTATCGCTCTTTAATAAAGAAAAAGTACTTCCTATCCAATTACTCGATTAAGCGATGGAATAATCATTGGAATACTAAATTACTAAAATAATCGATAGCACTGTTGATTAATGTAAAAAAATTTATCCATCTTGGCGATTAGTCACGTAAATTACAGAATTATACTAACAATTAAAACAGTCAAAAATGTCTTTTTATTTCTATTAATTTCCATAAATTCCCTGTAAGTTTCCAACTTGGAAAATTTCCAAAATTCCTCAGATAAAGTTTTCCACCCCGATCGTCATTCAATAATTGACCTCGAGTCTGAATCAGTCATATGAAAATCACTACATTTCTTTATTATTTTGAGATTTAAGGATCATAAACTATACTGGATGTGTAGAACTCAGGTTTTACATATTCACTATACAGTGCAACCTCGATACTCGCGGGGGTTACGTTCTAGGACCCCTCGCGAGTAACAAAAAATGGCGAGGTTTTGACTCTCATTTTGATAGTTCTTTTTTCAAGGGGAATTGTACATGTACTGTACTGTAAACTCAACAAAATAGTTTTAAAAAAAAGTTATTTACTACTTTAAATTAATAATACAAAGTTTTTCAAACATTTTTATTTAATTTATTATTAGTACTTATTAGTATTTTAAAATGTTACTCTTTCGAGCTACTGGCGACTTTTTTCGCGAATTTCATAATTTTTGTGAGTTACTCCAAATCCGGTTCCAAATGAAAAGTCGCGAACTATCGGGGTCGCGAGTATCGAGGTTCCACTGTATATAAAACATAAGATGTGTGACAGCTTTTTAAACAAAAAAAAAAAAAATAGAGCTTTAAAGTCAGCTAAAGTATTAATGAATATTACGATGTATTAATATTCAATTGGATAATGAATATAATTTTCATATACGCAACGTCGCAGTCATTATAAGTGCTTACAACAAAACTTAAGGTTTATACAGATTTACCGATCAGAGCAAATCGATCCTACTTGCTGCATCTTCCAACAACATTAAACATGGCCGAAAAATCTTAAAACACCGTTTTATTCTGGTCTATTGAATCCTAGCTACTTGTGTTTTTTAAACTCAGGATATCTATATCTAGAAACATCTACGTTTGTTCACAGTGACGTGTTTTTATTCCGGATACTTTTTCTCCCGCTGCGATTTTTCTTCTTGAAACACTCCAGCTCTTTTTTTTTTTTCCTTTTCGCAATCAAGAATCGGCAGCCTATTTGTACCCGAGCGCTTGTGCCTACTCCTGCGAAAGTGAGATTAAACCTAAAACGGAGAGCCAAAGAAAACAGAACGTGAGATAGGCCGTTTTAGTATCCTCCAACGTCATTTTTCGTTATTTGTATAAACATCAAAGGACATCACTGTCAAGGTAATGGGAGTTTTAGACAGCGGAACGATAAACGCTTGGGAGGAAAGCAGAGGAAGATCAAGAGTCTCTCTCACTCTCGCAAAAACAATCAGCGTAGGCACGGAGCAAATGCATTCCTGAACTGCAAAACTCTGGCACTTTTATGACCTTCCTTTGCTGTTCGACTCATTTTTACATTTACACAGTGTTTTATGGAGCACTATTATGGTTTCCATGGCAATTCCAACAATTTTACTGTCTCCTTTAAAAAGAAAGGCTTTTGGACTGCAAATACAAAACAAGGCCACCAGACAAAACTACTCTATAATACGGTTTTGAAAGCAGGATGGAAGGGTAGACTAAACAGGTTTTGGGAACAAAAAAAAAAAAAAAAAAAAAAACGCCTAGACACAGGTTAGTCGCTCATGCATGTCCAGGCAAACGACGTCCGATGACGGAAACGTTGTACACATAAAGCTGCTCTATTACCCAGAGGCCTTGAAACAAAAGAAGTCCTACAATAGATTGATTTCCTCCAGCAAATTCCAATTTGTCGGACTAACGTGTTGCAGCTTGCCGACTGCCTGCCTGAGAACAATAAGGAACTTGGGGAAGAACTCGGTGAGGAACTGTGGCTTGGTGCCAACTGGACCATGGACGTTCGAACTGGGCAGAAGGGCATGGGTCAGCACCAGTCTACTCATTAACAGGCGGCCCAACTGGTCTGTGACAGAATCATACCATGGCCTTTCGCTCACCATTTTGCCCAGAGAATGTCCGTCTAGACATGCGCTGTCCCACTGGTTATTATGGCACTCTGGTTGCCAACAAGCAAGGCAATTAAATGAGGTCACTGTGTGGTCAATGGATCCACATAGGAATGGTGGGGTTCTCACTGGTAAACATATTATCTCAGTCAACGGCTCATGAGAATGACACCATAGTAGCTAATGAGTCAAAAATAAGAAACGCTAGAAAATATAGAGGTTTGGTTTCCCACCTGGCTGGCACCTGGTGCTCCTACACAAGACCATTAGACCTTTGGGAAGACTGTACTGCCTATGCCTAAGACTACTATGAAAAATTAAGTACCATTTATATTTTCTTCTGAATGGAATCCAATTGTTCATATTATAAAGATCGATTCATCGTTTTTGCAGATTAGCTGATTGATGGAATCCGCAAAAATCAATACTGATAAGCTGTTGGTGCGAGAGCGGCCTCTAGGGGCGAATCACTGACGGCCACTTGCTGTTTGATTTTCGCACGCAAGACTGCACGCTGCAGTGAGAGTGCTATAATTATTATTTATAATTTATTCATCATATAATTATATTTATAAATAAATATATCCATATTTATTTAATTTCTTACATTTTCATATTTCATTACAATTTTTCTTTTTGTGAATAAGTTCAACATGCAGTGTTTATTTTTTCCACCTGTAAAAATTTTTTCCTGGAATTGAACAACACCACACAAGCAAACATCGTCCAATTTTTCCGTCATGAGCGCAATCTTCTGCCGGAACCCTTCCACGTATTTGGTCAGGAAGTCAATAGAGCAAAACTGTAAGAAAAGACACTGTATTGCTACTTCTGTCAATCAGATCAAGCACAAGCCATTTTTGGGCTTTCAAGAGCTTCCATGTGTATGTGGAAGAGGGCAGAAAAAGCTTTCCAACAAGCGTTCGTTTGCCATGTAACCTAAAACGAGGAGCAGTTTGTAAACATGGAAGGACCAGGTGATTGGTTGCCAGGTTGGAAGCTGGGAAAGCAGGGAGCCAGGCAATTAGTGGGAATTGGCTAATGACCAAATTATAGAGGGGGGGCCTTTTCAGACTGCTGTAATGATGTCCCCTTTTCTATAATTTTTTATATCAGGTAATCTGGCAAATTTTCATCAGCAAATGTGGAAAAAGTTCAATTACAAAATGATTAAAGGCAGTCTGTCCCACTGTAATTACAGTTTAAATGGGAATTTAAAATGCCATCAGACTAACAATAGACGTGCTGGTGACACACTGCTTTGGTTTTACTCCTGCTGGTCATCACTGGTAAAAGTAATGGTAAATATATCGAAATAACTGCCTGCAATGCAACAAGATTTCAATGATTTTGGTTCTACCTGAATCAGAATCATCTTTATTGCCAAGTATCATGAGTTGCATGTAAAAGAAATTTGTGTGCTGATGCTATAAAAATACAAAAACCTATAAAAAAATAAAAAATAAAGTAATGAATAAAGATAAAGACTTAACTATAGAATTTGTGCAGGGTATGTAAAGTGAGGCAGTGCAAATAAGATTTCCAAATTTCTCATTACTAATAGAAAACAGTGATTGCTGAAAGACCGATTAAGCAACAAGTTCCATCATAGGATGAATCAAATCATGAGTCAAATGAATGATTCATTACAATCAAATATAGACACACAATGCAAACTCCACGATGGCATTAATTTGGGATCCTTTCTTCTGAGACAAGAAGATAAAATCAATCATCACCGATATTCACCACAACAAGATGGCACGTTTTGGTTGCCACGTCGTTCAGTTTTGAGGCCTGGTTGATCGTCGCAATAAAGTAAAATTAAGCGTCGTGAGGCATCTGACGAAACAGTCTACCGAATAGTGCAGGTTACCATGAATTTGCTCGAAGGCAAAAAAAAAAAATTGAGGTCAACAGATCAATCATTTTTGCTGAATAATTGTCACGAAAGTTGATTGCTGGAACTTTCTGCAAAAATCCATGGCGATAGTTTTTCCGGGTTCCGATCTGCTGTCATTACGAGAGCGGCCTCTAGAGGCGAATCACTGACGCCACGTGCTATTTGTTGTTACGCTGCAAGGACAGCACTATGTTATATTTATTTTTCATGAATTATTTAGTAAATAATAAATATATTATTTGAATTTGTTTGATGTAGCACATTTTCATGATTCAGGACTTTCAGTACTACTTTACATGGAGTGTTATTTTTGTTTTTTATCCAGTGTCCATTTTAAAAACTAATCGGTTGATTGGTTACTGGCAAGTACGATCCAGCCTAGCTATCGGTTTATAAAAAGAAAAAAAACCTCAGAAACACCAATTTTTCAGGGTACCTTAAATACCAAGATTCAAGATTAAACCGGAAAAAAAAAATGCCCAAAAGTCCTTTTGTCGCTCAAAACCCCATCAATCCGATGAAGCCGAGCAATTTAATCGTTTTACTGCATCGTTATCAATTCATTGGACAATGGTCAGGTTTCGGCAAACAAAAAACACAAGAGGATACGTGCTACATCACTGTCAGCAACCATAGAGTAACAACACAACAAATGCAAACGAACCGTTAGGAGGAAAAAAAGGGGGAAGGGTGCTGAAGGAGGAGAGAAAAGCAAACCCTTCACCAATGCCACCATCTCACCTCCCACTCTATAAGCACCCCCCCCACCCCCAATTCAACTCCACCTCCTTTCAGGGTCACCCTTTAGAGTAGAAGAAAAAGGACATCAATCTTTCCTTTCTCTCTACTGGAGCTGCTCAAGTTCACACAGATTCCCACTTGCTCACATCTGGAGCTCATTTTCTGGGGCTCCTGAAAGTTCAGGTCACTATTAATAACCACAACGAGCTGAGCTCAAGTTCAGCCAAGTGTCTGTGCTTACCTCCCTGACTGACATCGCTTACAAAGGCATAGAAAAGCCTATAAAGACCGTCGTGGCAGGAAAACACCGGGCCAAGGAGGTTAACGTGAAACGTAAAAAATTTGGAACCACCATAAAGTGGTTCGTGGAACAAGTGCTTTAAAGGCTTCGGGTCATGTCAGAAAAGACTGACAGGAATAGACAACGGCCTTGATGGAAAGTTAGTCGAAAGCAGGGTTGCAAAATTCTGGGAATTCTGGAAACTTGTCATGGGAATAAATAGGAATTCTGGAAATCTTGCCGAATAATCGTGATTCAAACAAGCAGATTTAATTGAATTTCAGTTGAAATTCCTGAATACCCTGCACTTTCATCGATCACGTGCACGAAGCAAACCTACTGCAGGGCGACTGAGACCACGCCCCTACACGCACTGTGTATTTCTCCATAATACAAACACACATCATTTAAATCATCAGGTGACAATGGGAAATCAATAGAAGCACAAACCAAGTATCGGGACGGAATTTGCGCTACGTAGCCTCTTAATACATAAATTAAAGTAGTTATGTGAGTACTACAGAGGGTCCTCCTATTTTAAATAAAGCACCTATGGAATTGCCAATGCTCAAGGCTTCATCATCAGTACTGGGAAAATCATTTTTGCACCATCTCTACACATTGATATTTCAGGATAGATTTTTTTTTTTTCCCTGCACTTGACTCGTATAAACAAAAGAAGCAATAACGGCGTGTAAAGAAAGGCGTGCAAAGGAGATGCAATAAAGTGTGACGGAAATATTTTATATGCATTCCAGTTTTCTAGGACTTTGCTAGCATAACCGTGTGCGTTTGAGAGTTTCACCATATTACAGTGAGAAATGATGGGCAGAGTGAAAGTGATTAGATGCTCGGTCACTGGTCAGGAGCTGATCATATTCATACTCTCATATCCCTATATCCCCATATCCCCTGCATCGCACACTTCCTCCAGCGCCATTTCTCCTCAGACACTAGCAGGGTTTTTCAGAAAAAAACGTGCTTTAAGTCTGGAAAACTGAAGCAGTCCTTTAAAATAAATAACAGATCTTTTTGAATCTTGAGAAAGACAAAGTGAGGAACATAGATAAAGAAGCATAAAGCGAGAGACCGAGAGAGAGAGGGGTACAGAGAAACAGGTCTTGAAACTTGAGAGAGAGGCAGAGACAAAGAGAGAATCCTGAAACGACAGACACAGAGAGATAGATGGATAGAGAGAGAGAGAGAGAGAGAGCGAGACAGAGACACACACACACTGGAGAGGTACACAGAGAGAGAGAGAGAGAGAGAGAGAGAGAGAGAGACAGACACACACACACACTGGAGAGGTACACACACAGAGAGAAAGAGAGAGAGAGAGAGAGAGAGAGAGAGAGAGAGAGAGAGAGAGAGAGAGAGAGAGAGAATCAGACACACACAGGAGAAGTACAGAGAGCTGCTGAATGAGATGAGAAGGTTCCTTGGGCTCGGTGGCGTCGAGGCTGTGGTCTGTGAAGAGCCGGCAGTCATTAACCTTGATTTCACAGAGAGGAGAACGAGAGCGATCGGAACGCCAAGGTTAAACTGCAAAACGACGGAATCAGGGTCTTTGTGCCCGTCTTGCAGTGAGATATGCTGCTCATTCAGCGAGCCTGTGAATGGAGCTCTGTTCGCCTACAAAGATGTGGAGGCTGTGTGTTGTGTCAGAGAGGCTCTTTCACTGAACGAGAGCTCTCACACACTCTCTCTCTCTCTCTCTCTCTCTCTCTCTCTCTCTCTCACACACTCTCTCTCTCTCTCTCACACACGGGGCTGAGTAGCCAGGCTGAGAGGACAGGTAAAATGGTGCTTTGCATACACTGATCCTATTCTCATACAAACCCTTGTCGTCTTACGACTGGATCTGGATAGTTTTTTTCCCCCACTCTCATGTTTTTTTCCCTCTCCTCCTCACACGACCAGGCTTTTATCTAAAGAGTGAGCTCTCGAGAAAATAAAAAAGCAAAGCAGTTCGACCTCTTAATGCTCCCGTGCTTTACGTAAACATTTCAAATAACTGTTCTTCCATGCAAAGTAGCTGATAAAGGAGTATTGTGTTCCAAGGCTGGAAATCAAACACAAAATCAAAATGACCTTGTGTGCTTTCCGAGACTTTATGGACGATAAACTGTGAGGAGAGAAAAAAAAAAAAAAAAAAACCCAGAAAAGAAGCAAGTGCACAATGCACAAAAGGACTGTAAAACTTATGGAGGGCAGGGGGTTTTCAGGGGACCGCAGACGTTTTGTAGCGTTTGCCGGCTTAGCAGGAGAAGCAGCAGGGACCTGGCAGAGACAGGAAAAGCAATTGGGTCTTCTCCAGACCTTGTGCAAACATGATTCACCGTAAATGCAGATGCCGAGGAGACTCCTGCGTCTCAGCGTGGGACAGGTCATGTGACCACACGTGAACAGAAACACACACTCGCACAAGGAATTCCTTAGTGATTTATAAAAGCGAATGGAAAACAAGGAAGTTCATTTGTACGCCGGGAATCCTCTAACATAGTGGCGGGAAACGTTGCTAACTCGTGGCTCAGGGGTCGATCCTGGGCTCGGGGTGCTGTCTAGATGGAGAGAGACAAATTCGCAATTTGCTAATTCTAGGAGTAGCTGTGATAGAAGACAGCAGTGTTGCATTTCTATGTCCAACAACACATTTTTATTTATGATTATAATCATCATCATCGATAAATTTTATAATTTTGATTATATATTGTTTATTTATTGTTTAACAACGAGCAAACTAATTAATATTAATATGAGAATTTAAATACGACTTTTATATTTTGAAAACGAGAACTTGAGAACTTTACTATAATCTTTTTTATTTTTTAGCATTTTCTTATTTATTGTTAAATAATGAATAAACTAATTAATATTAATACCAGAATTAAAGTATGATCTTTAGATTAAAAAAAAATATTTATTAGGAACTTGACAAGAACTTCAAAATATTTTAATTATTAAAAATATTATATAACAATGTAATAAAATATATTTTAACATTCTTAAAAAAAAATAAAAAATAAAAAAAAAACAATGCTTGACTGCTTGTAGTCAGCATGTAATAAAAAACAAATCATTTATTTATTTATTTTTTTTAATACAATGACACGCAATTATTATAATATTACATAACATTGCTTAGCCCTGTGTGCACATATAGGTTTCTTCAGGGTTTTGTGGTTTCCTCCTACATGCTGATACACTGTTGACTGGCCACACTAAATTGCTCTGTGATACGTGTTTCCTAAGATGGACAGTGTGTTTGCATTCCTTAAAAATAAAAAAAAACAGAGTATATAATGATCTGTAGACCAGTCCATTGGGAAGTGTGTAACAGTAACAAGCCGGGAAGGTTGCGAGTTTGAATCCCGAGCCACTGACGTGCTTCAAACTTCCATTACTAACGTCAACCTGGCAGCTCACCATCCCGACCAAGTTGAGGGAAGATTTCTTTACCGGCTTCCATCTTGCAGTTTTTTTCCCAGTCAGAACTCCGACAGGAGAACTGCGACGCTCTAATTAAACACGACGTGCGAGTGGAAGCCACCCAATAAAGCACCCTTCCGCCCCCTAAAACATTTAACGCCCCCACAGACTCTGCTTTAAAACACAAATCAATAAGAGCATGCTGCGCTCTCTTATTCCCCACACTGAATTAAGAATGAGGCCCAGAAAGAGGCGGAGGAGACGGGAGGAAAATAAATAAATAAAATAACACAAGAGATGGCCTTGGCCTCGTTCACTTAGAAATAAGGAGTGGAGATTTAGGTAGAGAGCACTAATGCTTTTCCTTTTTTTTTCCTTCTTCAGGCGAAGCAGAAAGAAAGAGAAAGTGAGTCTCTCTTCCTGTCCGTTGGGCGTTTCGATGGACATTAATAAAGCCGAGCGATGATAAGAGCGGGGTCTTCTCAGCTACGGAAACGCCTCGGTAGCTGCAAGGCAGCAAGTGCTGTTTTTTTGTTTAGTTTTTTTTGATAAAAGAGGGGTGGGGAGGAAGTCGGTACTGTATTTAACAGGAAACATCGAAACAGATGCAGATCTACACATCCACGCACTCTGTTTCAATACCCTGTTCAGCTTGAGCTCGGCGTTTCCGCTACGGTTGAATCCGACGCTCAGTCACTATTAATAACTAAACTAAAACATGGCAGATAACGTAATGTGCATCAAATACAAAAAAAACCCCAATAAATAGGATAAAAGGTATTGGGACACTGGACTTTTCCAGACATATGTGGTTCTTCTCCACGAACTTGGAGGCACACACTTGTGTAGGATGTCTTTGGATGCTAGGAGACCCAAACCTGCTCCAGCATCACAATACCCCTGTGTAGAAAGCCAGCTCCATGAAGATATGCTTCAGATGGGTTGGAGTGGAAGATCACTGATAACATCCTTATTGAATAAACTGGAATGCTGACGGCACCCCAGGCCTCCTCACCTCACACATCAGTACCTGACTTTACACACACACTTGTGTTTGAATGAGCACAAATCTCCACCATCACACTCCAAAATCTAGCGGAACGTGTTTGTTTGTTAATGCCATGCCAGCATCGGTATTTCCATGGCGAGATCAAGGTGGGAACGATGAGATTTTATAGCGTTTTACAGACTTTTGACTACAGCAGAGTTCAGTGGTTATATGGAGATCATCCGTAAGTATTCTTGAATCTTCACAGGAGATACATTTTGGAAGATTCCTACATATGAACTTTGCAGTCCGGTAATGAGTTTTATGGTCATGTTTGTTTTACAATCTAGTGAAACATTTCCCCCAGAAAAGTGGAGGGTATTAGAACATCTACTGGAGACCAAATGTGGAATGGGATGTCCAAAAAGAAGCACATACCCATCTTATAGTCAGGTGTTCACAAACTTTCGTCCATAGAATCGATCTACTAATTGATCTGGCTTTGATTGGCGAAGTTAAATCAACAACGTTCAAACCTTTCAAAGCTAAAAAAACACGACTGCAGAATTTCGAGGTCTGATGACGTTCTCTGGAGTGTAACGCTTAACCGGGAGAACGGAATATGTTCAAGTAATTACCGAGTCGATAACAGCTTTGCTGGATCCACATTAGGGGTCACATGTTATCTTATTCAGGCTGTCGGACCCCAAGGAGATCCAGCGCTGTAATTCACTATGTGAACCACTACCAGACATCAGGATCATAATTCAATACCTGAGCAGCGACGCTGCAGGCTTCGAGGCCTGACGAGACCGAAGTCTTGACTTAATTTAGACCCATGTGCTTCGAGAGGGAACGGGAAAGAAAGAAAAAAAAAAGAGAAAAGGGTAAAAAGGAAAAAAAAAAAAAAAAAAAAAAGAGGGGTTATAGCAGTTTTCTATTGGAACAGTTTTCCACTTGTTGCTCCAAATGTATTTTCAAGCAGTTTCACTCCCTCAACCACTTCCAGATGTTGCAACAGCTGCACAGAAGCAGGAAAAGAAACACATCGCTTGCTGCGTGTCATTTGCTATTCTCTTCAACGAAACGCGCCCGACAAGGCCGCAAGAATGTCGGCCAGCGCCGATCGGCTCTGACTTTGATTTCTTTACGAGAGAGCCAGCTTCAAATTAACGCCTTGGCTCCGCCAAAACAAACCCGCCGCTGACAGCAAAACAACAAACTATAGTGTTTCGCCCAGGAAAGAAAGAAAAGCTGGTTTTAATGAAACGGGTCGGGGTGGTGGTGGTGGTGGGGGTTTAGCGAGAGAAGGCTAAAGGGAAAAGAAGTTCTGAGCGACCCCGTCACCTGTAACAGCTGACTCGACTTACACACCTATTAGAAGAGGAAATGTACTGTAGAGAGTGGCGAAAAGGGGAGCGCTCGGAAAAATTCACCTTCTAAGCACTCGGGTAAGTGTTTTCACAAACTTGCTGGCTGAAGCTCAAAGCCTGGTAATTGGGCCGACGTTGCTCAGCGGAGTGTGACCCGCTCGGGGTGGTCATAACACAAAACAAAGGGGGTAAAAATAAGAGACGGAATGGGGGATTTGTCAAGACTTGGCAGACGGCCGTCAAGCAGAACGTCTTCGAAGGAAAGCTGAGCACGAGCCGACGTTACAGTTGAACAGCGGGTTCAGGTGCTTGCCCTCGACTCTCACAAACTCCAACTTTCTGCTTTCCACTGCAGAACCTTTCTTCCTCACAAACTCTAAACCGTGTAGATTCTGATTTATAAATCCATATTTTATTAGCATATGCGTTTCCTGTCAAATAAAATTGCATAAATTGTTACGAAAAAAAAAAAACTTTGTCCCCGATCTTGAAGTCGAATAGATTTTCATTTGATACGTAACCAGGTTTAAAGTGCAAGCTACACTAGCCAGCTAATTCAATACAATTGTACCAAACCAATCACCAGTAAACCAGCACCCATCGGGGTGTGATGAGAATTGATAATTGATCGTATTTTCAACGTAGTCAACTTATCCATAAAAAAAATTTCACAAAAGAATCACAAAAGAGAGGAATTCTCATAATGGAAACGTTTACCGACAACTTGTCAGGTTCACAAACACGATGTGCGACGTGATCGAGTACTTGTGTTTCTTTAAAGTTGTTTTAAACCACCTAGCTAGCTTGACATATATTGTTGCATTACAGAGCTACATCTGTGTTAGGTTTCCAGGCAACAAAAACTTTCACTTGGACTAGCAAATGGATTTATCGGCTGGACGCGGCGCCGTTACCCACCCCCCCTCCGGAGTAACCTCGGTGGACCACTCAGAACAGAGTTAAGCGGATACTTACTCCGTACGGACTTATCAACCTGTCCACACGTACGCACAAGACCTCCGCTGCTTCAAACCTTACGAGTCGGCCGAGAACCAAAATCGACAAGACGAATGTCCGGACGGGTTCCTGCACTCGAGACTATTCTATATTTAGTTAAAGTCTGAGACGAGGCAGCCGGTTTATTCATCCACTTGATGACTCCCTCTGCATTTAGCAACGGAATGACTCAGCCTCAGGTGTTTGGAAGCCACAGCGAGAAGTAGGGGAACAGAAAGGAGGAGGGGAACAAAAATGAAGGGAAAGAAAATAGAAAAAGAGAAAAAAAAATAAAGCAGAAGGAGGAGGAAATACAACGCAGAGGGCCAACACGCTCCAAATGTCTGCCATCGCCGCGGGGACGGATGCACTCAGTGGATCCAATGAGTCAATGGAACGTCTATGCATCACTTCAAGGAGGCTCGAGGGACGCATCGGGCTAAATAAAACTGACAATAAATAGACCTGAAGTGGATATTAAGCGTGCAGGCGATTTTTCAGATTTTGAGTTAGCCTTCTACGAAAATACAATGATTACAATTTAGCTACAATGACAGAAACGGTTCGAGTATTACAGTACGAGTCCCATGCTTTTTTCGAAAACGCCGATCCATCACGAGTTTGTACGGCAATCGCGGCTCATGCGCTGTCCCCGATTTGCACTCCGACATGCCTCGGTGCTCAGTGCTCGCTGAACTGAACTGCTCATGTTTAACAATTTCTCTGTGTGAATACTTTGTACAAATTTCCTTATTCATTCCTTAATCATTCCTTTATTCAATCCACACGCACTCCATTCAAGATATTTATCCATCAGAACAAACTTTTAGCATGCTTTTTGTTACTTTTAAAACTTTCACGGCGAAATAAACTGTAGTCTGGCTCGATCCGTCAGACATCGCAGATATCTTGTGACTAGAGGCCGTCCGATAGTGGATTTTACCGATAGCTAAGTTGGATCATATTTGCTGATAACCGATTAATCAATCGATAGTTTTCCAAAAGGATACTGGATAAAAAAAAATTGTGTAAAACAATGTGCTAATTTGCGTGTAAAAACAACCAGTACCCGCTGTCAGTGACTCGCCTCTAGAGGCCGCTCTCGTGTTGATAGCGGACCAGAAGCGGTATGGATTTTTACCTCTATTTGTGACGTCTACTTATATTCTATTTTTACCTCTTTATTACTACATAGACTTGGTTTATTATTACGTGGTATCTTGGTATGACATTTCTTCAAGTTCAAGCGTGGACTCACAGACAGTCTCGCTAGGAACCGAGACAAGCAGTTGGCTTTGAAATCCATAAAAGCCAAGCTAGCTTGAGACCGAATATACACAAAAACAAGGAATATATATATATAGACGTGACCAAACTGCTAGGGGAATACAAGTCCCTTTTGGAGCTCGACGCGGTGCTCGGATAGAGCGCTAGACGCATGACGCAACCCCCATCAGAACCGCACACTGTGTAGCAACAGAGGGACAAAAATATCATCAGCCTGCTAAAACTCAAGCTTGTAAATATAACCCCTCGATCCTCTTGGGGATGACCGTAGACCGGCCAAGGTGCAGTCTGAAAGCTTGAGATAGCATATCTGCCCTGGCCAAACTAATACTTTTTCACGGATATGAACATCGGTACGGCCTTGTAGAACAAAGTCACGATTTGTTTGTTTGGCATCGTATGGCCTTTTAATACAGAAATCGAAGCGCTTTACTACATCCGTGACCTTTTTGCGCTCGCTACTGCGAGCCTGTGATCCAGCCGAGGCCGCTTGCAGGTTTTTAATGTAAATGTACTTTGCTTTATAAAAGCCACCGAAAGACAAGCTCAGACAGGAAGTGCCATTTATCAAGCTTTCGATCCCATTAGCCCTTCTTTCATCCGTTTAAGGAACCTATTTATCACGTCGGAGACGCCGCGTTTCTTCCCTCGACTCGCTCCGTTTGGGAAATTCGGATACCGAGTGTGTGGTTCTCTCTCTCTCCACCGTTCGCACTCGCAATACGGCTCAAGTGCCTTCATTAACCGTTAAAAATGCCTTTTTGAAAAGTCAGCGCTCTTACATGCAGCTGAAACTGACGCCAGCGGAAAAAAAAACAAAAAACACACAATTAGCTTTTATTTACAGCAAATGTATTTTAACAGCATCTTTAAATATAGACTTATACCTAAAATGGGTGTCTTGCAGTCCTCGAGAACAAACACATCGGTGTCTATAGAGCAAACACACTGGTGTCTATAGCACTAACACACTGGTGTCTATAGCACTAGCACACCGGTGTCTATAGCACTAGCACACCG
>JAAIIK010025434.1:21063-33165 GCA_014706435.1 Silurus glanis
TAAGATAAGATAAGATAAGATAAGATAAGATAAGATAAAATAAGATATACCTTTATTCGTCCCACAGTGGGGAAATTTCTTTGATACAGCAGCAAAAAAAAAGAAATGCAAATATATAAAAGAATAGAGACATAACGTAGTATACAGTATATACACACCACAATGTATAAATACAAAAAGAAAGAAAAAAAGAGACCACGAGTAAGTAGTTACGCTAACAGACATATTGTACACAGGTAATATTGCACGGTTTTTTAATTTCTGTTATTGCAAATGTGTTGTTTAAAATATTTTGTTATTCTTATTATTGCTGTTAAACAGTATTAACAGTGTATATTTTGGTGGCTGGTTCACTGGGAGCAGATTTGATTGTAAATGTAGTGTAAATGTATTAGTGTTAAGTTAAGAAGTTTTTCAATCTATCCGTATTTCTTACTCCTCAGTCATGTTTTGTGTCTTTGACATTCTTTGGAGCAAAAATTAACATGACACCCACTTACAATAATTCATCAAAAAAACTTACAGTGTTTATCAAATGATGTTTTTGTTGCAGATCTCTGAACATTACAGTGAAAATGAAGATCTGTGGGAAACGAGACTCTTGTGGTCCACACATGACGAATTAATTAATGTTCATTGTCTCTGTGTTGTGTGTAAGCAGGTCGTATAGGACCTCCAGGCCCACCTGGTCCTTCCGGTATGTCACAATACATGCAAACACACACACACACACACACACACACACACACACACACACACACACACACACACACACATACAAAGGAATTTTTATAGTGCAGTATTTTCTCTTTTACAGGTTTACATAAAACTCTAGAACACAAAGTTATTAGTGATGTGTTTAGCGATTCTGTTGTTAATTTGTTGCTTGGTGCTGTATTTACGCTATTCCCGTGCAACATTAGTGATTGTGTAATAGCTCGAGGGTCATAGCGGAACGTTGTTAACGCAGGTACAATCGCATTTAATACAGACGGGAAATAAAAAATTCTTTACCATATAGAATCGCTACGTTTTTGCTCACGCTTTTGTTCAAGGTTCAACGTCATATCAGGGAGAAATTAATATTAATGAGGAAGTAGGAGGCCAAAGGGTGGTCTCAGATTTCCAGGTTGCAATGTAGCCATAAGAAATGGTTATAAATAAAGCGCCGCTGCTTCGCTTTCTTTAGCTAGTGATGAAGCGAGGGCAACATCCCCCACTAACACTCTCAGTAGGTAATCAAACAGCATTGTGGGTAATGCAGGAAAGTGAAGCTGGATTAAAATGGCAATGAATGAAAAATAGTCTGCTCAGAATTTTATCTGCAATACCACTGAGGGTTAATTCAGTAAAGTTGTGTGGAATTTTTTCACTTTAAATAGATTTTTGTATTAAAGTATCCATATGTAATGTAACTTTTATTTATTGTGTCTTTGTTAAGGCCCCCCAGGTCCTACCGGAGCGCCTGGCATCCCAGGTTTACCTGGACGAGATGTATGTAAATTACTACAACTAAAAAACTGTTTTGTTTTGATTAGTTTTACTTTTTTTGTCCATCTTACAGAGCTAGTTTGGGAATAAAAAAAAGAGCAACATTCTCCACAGCTAGCACATTTTGTTTTGTGCTCAGACGACAAGTATATCTGTAAATATCATCATATTGTGAAATTGTGTTCAGCTTTTCAGTGATGTCCTTCATGCTGTGCTGATGTGCTTTAGTATACTGAAGGATGGTTATATAATGTATAATTATGAGGCTGACAGAACCATGTAACTTTGAAAGGTTATGAGTGCGGCCATTTTGGACAATCTAAGCAGGCCATGCCATGATAGATAATACTCCGGACGACTGTTTGCTCTCTAATTTACGCTTACAGAGCTTGGACGTGTGCTTCGGCTCATTGTCCTGTTGAATGGAAAAGTCGGTTCCAATTAGCCGCAGTCCAGGCAGAATTGCATGGTGTTATAGTATGGAATAGTAGCCATGTTGGTTCAGTATATCTTTTACCAATAAAACTTTGGGTTTATAATGAGTTAGGATGTTTTTCAAATATAAACCGAAACTTGTGTGGTGAAACGTGACATAGGTACATGTATTTCATCCGAAACCTACTGTTTGGGCCTATACATGACCATTTAATAAAAAATGTATACTGTGTGTGTGTGTGTGGGTTTGTTTTTAGGCACTGAGGGGTAACCCAGGCAAAGCTGGAGAACCAGGACTTAAAGGAGACCGAGGTGAAAGGGTGAGATCTCATTCTAAAATATATGTTAATGAATCCCATCATTAATGCGTAAAAACCTCTTTCATTAGATAGCCATACTTTTTAAATGGTGATGAAGTGGTCATTTTGAGTGAACAGCAATTTTTCACTTGCTGCCTAATAAATCCCATTTACTAACAGGTGCCATGATGAATGGATATTTAGTGTTCACTTCACCGGTCATAATGTTGTAATGTCATAATGTTATGCCTGGTCAGTGTACCTTCTAATTATTAGGACACAACTGTTGGGAGGGAAAATAGGCAGAGAGAGAAGGAGAAGTGCTAATTTCATAACCATTTCAAAGATGTAGGTGTCTGGACTGGTGTTTGAAGCCTGCTAGAGACAAAGATATTCAGACGTCAAGTAGAATTTCATTCCACCACCTAAGTGCCAGAAGTCTTGTAGCTTTCTTGTGTAAGATGTTGGAACCAGTCTTGCAGAGGTTGAGGATTGGTGGGAGTGTAAGTGTGAGGCAGTACATGGTTGAGATAAGCACTGAGATAAAAAAGTGCAGGTCTATTTTTCACATTGTAGGCCAACATCAGTGTTTTCAATCTAAAGCAGCTACAGGAAGCCAGTCTAGGAGCATAGCAGTGAGGTGGAGTGAGAGCCACAGTTGCAGTAGTCCAGTCCAAAGTTGGAAAGTAATAAAGAACAAATACTTACTTTAAATAAGTAGGTTTGTTTTCTGGTATCAGTATTTTACTTTACTACCGTAATTTCCGGATTGTTAAGCGCACCCAAATATAAGCCGCACCCGCTGAATTTGACAAAGATTTTTATTTTCAACATAAATACGCCGCACCTGTCTATAAGCCTGTCTACATTGAAACTAATGAACTTAGGCTTTAATGAAAGACAGTGTCTGTTACACGGCTTGTATCTAAACAGTAGCCTACCAAGAAAGTCATTGTTCACTGTCTTCCTCCTTCCTTTCACAACTATTTATCTCGGGAGTTTATCTTTTGTCATCGTCGTGCGTTTAAAAAAGCTATATTTTTTACACAAATATCTGTACTTTCTAATTCTTACATTTTCAATTCTCTTCTTTCATTTTGTTCTCATTGCGCCATTTTCAGCCAATCAACCTAGTTCTTGTCTTTGCGCGGCTTTTTCAATCACACACCACAGACGAAGCTCACAATGAGCAAAGCAGAAGGCAACAAGCAGTCTGAGGGTAACGTGGATGAGACAGAGGGAGTCAGTGATGTAAACATGACTGAGAACAGAAACATTCCTGATCACATGATCATCATCATCTTTTCCCTGCTTGTGTTCTATATGGTGGATGTTCAGCCTGAATACATTCATTAGGTATCAAAATGTTAAATTATTTTGTATTAATATATTAACATGACGTGAGGTCCAGTTACCAGCCTGACACTAAAACAGGTAGTAATAAAGAC
Organism: Silurus glanis; assembly: GCA_014706435.1. Classification (NCBI taxonomy): domain Eukaryota; kingdom Metazoa; phylum Chordata; class Actinopteri; order Siluriformes; family Siluridae; genus Silurus; species Silurus glanis. The sequence continues at coordinate 24,737 of JAAIIK010025434.1, forward strand.
TACTTTTTACTTAAGTACATATCAGAGCCCAAACTTCTTCACTTGGGTGAAAAAGTGTAGTCAGAACTTCAACTTTTACCACAGTCTTTTAAAATATGAGTATCTGTACTTCTACTAGAGTGAAGGATATGTGTACCTTTGCCATCTCTGGTCCAGTCTCGAGGGACTGAATCAACACCTGAGTGGCCTGTGTAGACAGAAACACATCAGTGAGGAAAAATCCTGAGCCATTTCTCATACGCACAAACATTTCTGAGAATGCAGCAGCTCATCCTGGATTAATGATGCAGTTGAAACTGAGCTCCAAGAACAAAACCCCAGCATGAATCTGATATCCTTCAAGCGGTTCTTTCCATCTTATGATTCTTATATTGTTATTCGAGTGTCCGTTATAATCATTCGTTTGTCTTGCGAGGATCAAACGGCGCTCTGTTTACACACACTCCCTGTAATACTGCAGCCTGTAGAGGCAGAGGAGGCTGTGCTAGGAGAATAAATCTCAAACTGCTCGTACAGAGATCTGAAAATGAAGCAGGACGCCTCCACGAGTGTGTGATGTTTCGAGAATTTGATCTGCAGTCGTTTGCACTGAATCAAATCCATGTTGAATTTCAGCGGCTTGTTTTTCTCAAAAAGTTTTATTTACTAGGTTTACTTATTGATGAAAGACATTTTCTATCTGTTTATTGTTACATTTAAGGTTGCATCCATGAACGTCCATGAACGTAGCTAGCCCTGTTTTTTATCAAAGCTGCAGTTGTTAATGTGTTTCATTTTTCTTCATCCAGGGACCTCCAGGATTAATCGGGGAGCAAGGCTTGGCTGTAAGTGTATTTTCAACACATACACACTTGCTTTTGGTTTCTTGGATCTGATGTGTCGTTTATTTACCCCGTCACAGGGTCCAACGGGTGCCAAGGGGCAGAAAGGCGAGCCAGGAGAGAGCCTACCTGACGTGAGCTGCTTTAATGCTGATCTGAACCTAAAGACATGAAATATATGATATGAAATAAATGATTGGCATTGAGTTGACATTGAATACCTGCTTCTGTGTTAGCTTTTCTCCACTCCTTGTAGATTTCTGTCATTCAAAACCCCAAAGACAGAACATTCAGTGCCTCAAAGTGCACCGCACGCCATGTTTTTTTAATTGAATTTGACTGACGTTCGACTTCGCGATTGCAGGGTGAAGGGGTTCAGCAGCTGAGAGAAGCTCTGAAGATCCTGGCTGAGCGAGTGCTCATTCTGGAGCACATGATTGGCATCCACGGTAATGGGGACGCTTTACTCATTCATGCTCCTGTAGCCATTTATCAAGTGTCCATCAGTTTGGTCTGGAAATGGGTCTGAGATTTTTTACAGAATGAGTTTTTGTACTCAGAGTTGCTTTGGCAAAGAATAATTACTGAGCCTTCTGCTTTATTATACATCCTTTTTGACTCTCCCACACTGGAAGTGTGTGTGTCAACTAGTAAAGTGTGGATGAAACAAACCACTTTGGAGGCTTGTAGCTAATAAATTAGCATGTTTTAACGGTTAAATGTTTAGGAAACAGAGAAATCCTGGACTTGTGTGAACTTGTGTGGATTTGTGTGTGTTTCTGCCATTAGAGATCCCATCAGAAGCTGGCTCCGGAATAGACGGGCTTTCAGATGCTCTCGGCTTACCAGCGATGAAGATCAAACGTGCCGGATCAGTGCGTCTTCGTTCTCCTGCTCTCTCCGTCGTCCAGCAAAAGAGGGGGAGCGTTTGACATTTACCCCGAGTGATTTTTATGTAGCTGTCATTCATCGCTGTTGTACCTGATGTAGTGAAAGCAAACAGCACTATTAAGAACTTTTCACCATTTACAAGGAAATTGTTTTTTTTGCTGTACAGATTTAATATGGAAACCTTTTTTTATGAGACTGAAAGTGTGTTTATGTGTGTGTATGTGTGCGTACTCTGTAAGTTCTGTTTTTTTTTTTGTTGTTGTTGTAGTTTATAGACTACGCACAACCTGTCATCTGGTTGTCTCTGCACTCCGCTCGTTCTTTCTCATACCCAGTAAACACACACTCGTAGACAGGTCCGCACTACTACCTGGTGATGTCTCGTCAGCGTCCTTCAGGCTTGTTCTCGGTTGCTGAGCTCGTTAAGGCTGCAGCGAGTTCGGGGAAGGAACAAATGAGGCTCCGGCCTGCTAGGCAGCTCCAAATAAAACATTGTCAAACAAGAAACATCTGGATCAGGTTCAGGGAAAGAAAAAAAAAAAGCATCCCCGCCACCTATAGTTTTGGTTGTGCAGTTCTGAAAACAGCTTGTTCGGATTTGGTAGGATGTTTTCTGTCAGCTAAATTGCAACCCAGGCTTTGATTCCCTCCTGGTCTTGGCTTTTCTCGGTTCTTCTTTTTTCTTTCTGTTTCCTCCTGTATTATTTGTCTCGCCCTTCTGTGCGAGTAAGCGTAACGAACATATCAGCCGGACTGCAGCTTCCCTACTTTGCCATCGTAGACCATCTTTCCTCCCGAGTATGTTCGCTGAGAGTACAGCTGGCTCTGTAGACGAAAAATGAATAGGGTACTTACTCATAGATAACGAAACACGTCTCCGTGACTCGGTGCTCTGCTGTAATGGGATTGCCCTATTTATGAACCGATTGTTTTCAAAAGCGCATTTTCCCAGATAGCATTTGTCTCACTCATTTACGCTCCATTAACACCGAGACAAGATTACAGCGTATATCGACTCCCGAGCATCAGGAACGCCATTTCCAATCATTTATTTAACGACTTCCTGTCATTTTAGCTTAGATGTTATGTATTTGAATTATTGGTTTACTTTGACTGTAGACTAAAGGATTCTTTTTTTTTTTACCATAAGTTGACCTCTTTCTTACATCAGCAGCTGATTGGTGGGGGTACACTGCTGGTTCAGTAAATAAAATCAAATATTTAACCAGGTTGATCTCGATAATGATATTTAACAATGAAGTATGATTTAGTTCGACTTTGTGCTGTACTGGAGACTGTATGGTGTCATGGCTGTCATTTATTCTGCCTTGTATTCAGCCAGTATTTACTGTTTTTGCACTCGGATGTCAGGTGGATCAGGAACTTACGTAATAAAAATCGATCTAAAGGTTGTTGGGGTGGGGGGGGGGGCGGGGGGGTTACTTTGTAATATGGTGCACATAAAACGTAATATCATTTAATAAAGGATTGAAACCATGTTCAGATTTTAATTGAGTTATTATTATATAGTTAATATACTGTATATTACATACATTTTTAACCCAAATCTCTTCCAGGCCCCAACTACTAGGTACTATTGCAACTCCAATATTCACGTACCGATTTGAGAGGCGAACGCAAACGTATCATTTCTTTCCAACGCAAGATATACCCTCACTGAGCCCCTCACAGATACTGTGTCTTGCTTTGCTCTCAAATCAGCCTTAATTCATTGCATTTTAATGAAATCTGTTTGCTTTGTGACACGGTGAGCTATTATGCTATAAGTTGCCATTTAAAGACAGTTAACTTTGGCCATGAAGGGATACTTAAATAAGCTGTAGCATTCAAGTCAAGATTGTTTGGTATCAGTTTGCCCAAGGAAGCTGCCCAATGAACACAATTCGTCAAGTCTCCTTTCACTGGAGCCACAGCTGCACCACCCGTTATCATCTCTAGCAGAAGCATCAATATTTACCTCATAAAATTACAGTTCTCTGTCAGATTTCTTGGGGATTTGAAATGAAGGCAAATTGTGTTTTTTTGTGCAAATTCTACAGGAAAGAAAATCCCAAAAACTATAAATGGTTCAAAAGCCGAACTGTTTTGGCCGACCGTTTCCTTATGAAATCAAGCTTTCTTGTAAATGTCCTTGTAAGTGTATCTATGAGAAAATCAATTTCTTCTCCGTTAGTCATTGTGAAATGAAAAAAAAGCTATTAAATCAACAATAATATATTTAAGCTTGTGCAGTTCGCTACAGATGCTGTTTGCGAGCTCTGACTATTGCGATCTCTGACCATCGGATCAAAGCGCTTGAAAATTACAACGTTATTGTTCGCTTGCTGGATGGCCCTGGTGTCCTCAGCTAGGAATAGACTATTGGGAATAGTTTAATACATATTGATGGAAAAATATATTAAAACGTGTCAGTGATTCTGAAGAACACGACTGCTGTGCATAATGCCTGAGCCAGAGACAAATTTTTAAATTTTTTGCTGGCATCATTTGATCAAATACATTAAGTCTAAACAAAATGTCATTGGATTCCCGGCCCAGGCCTGGAACAACTTCCCCAATTGTCCATTCGTCATCTTACGGCTGACATGAATTCAGCTGGGAACGGATTTTCCAATATTTCGGATATGTTGTGCAGAGATGTTGGACCAGGAGGAGTGAACGGTCAATTGTACACCTGTGCAGTCATGCTATGAACAGCCTGTTTAACATAATCCTGAGGATGCCAAAAGCCACTGAAGCAAAGGAAACTCTTCAAGCCAGTCTGAGATGATACATGCCTTGACACACTTGTAATAAACTGTAACCATGCAGGCATGAACTTTGTAACCAATGATGTTCATCCATACTATCCTCAGCCTACAGGCAGGCAAAAAAAAAACATCCCATATACCACGCTCATGAGCTCATGCTTTGAGGCAAATGATCATCTTCATTCCATCAACATTATTCAAAAGGAACTTAAATTAGTATTACAAAGCATTCACTGCCTGCTCCTCAGCAGTCCAGCTTAAATCCTGGCATATGATATGAACTTCAGCTCGCTGTAACCCTTTGAGACAAAGACAGGTAAGCGGCGTATTCTGAACTGGGGTTTATGTATTGGGTTTCTCACTGGAAGGTCATGAGTTCAAATCCTAGCCCAATCAAGCTGCCACAAGTGGACCCTTGAGCCAAGCCCCTTCCCTTTCAACTTGTCAGGTGTATCATGTCTCGTATGGAAGTTGCCTTGGATGAAAGCAAGTGGTAAAGGTTGAACTTAATTTGCCAGGTTGTGGCCCATTTCCTCGATACTTGACACTATTTTGGATTTTTTTGGTCTAAAAGAAAACCATGTTAAGTGATCAGTGTTATTTTCTTTTGCTTGTGATACCATGTGCACAATCTACCATGTTTGTGTCAGGAAACTGGAGAAACCCATGGGATATGCTGATTTTACCAGGTTTGGTAAACTGTAAGGTTACCTTATTTTATTCATTCATTCATTTTGTTTTTAAATATGTTGGCTTTTTTTTTGTCTTCAACCTAATTGACATATTTTTACAGCAAACTTTGATATGTCAAAATGAATTGTTGCACAAAATGGAGGCTGTGTACGTTCCATAAAAAGTCTTTATCCATCTTCAAGGGTTACACCACAACATACACATTATTTAAATCTTCAAAGCTCAAGTCTTCAAAGGCTCATATTTAGGCACAAAAACGTATTTACTGACAATCTATAATGACTTTGGCATTGATGAATGTATGAATGTGATCAAAATAAAAGTTAAGTCGCCAGTCTTCTCACTCCTGCTCTTTTTCCTCTCCATGTGTGATCACATAGCAGAGATTATTGTAGTCGAGATTGCCAGAAACGTCCAGAGGAAACATCTGCAACATCTGACTCATCTAGGAGAGGAGTGAACGAAGCAAATCAGATTTTTTAAACCTTTTTAATAGACATAATAAAGGAATCTCTTGGTTGTAGTTAGAAAGTTGACTATATATATATATATATATATATATATATATATATATATATATAATAAATAACCAAGCATCCATAAGGAAAAAATTGTTACGTGACAACAGTGGTGCATACACATGATGATAAATACACTTTATTGACAAAAGTACTGGGACACCTTACATTTTCAGTCAAATGTGTTTTTTGTTACCACAAAGTTGGAGGCACACAATTGTATAGAATGTCTTTGGATGCGCTAGAAATAAATTTTTCCTTTACTTGAACTAGGAGGCCAAAAACTGTTCCAGCATAACGATGCCCCTGTTTACAAAACCAGCTTCATGAAGATATGCTTTCCATGGTTTGGAGTGAAAGATCTCCGGCTATAGAGCTCTGACCCCAACCCTATGTAACACCTTTAAATGAATGTAAATGCTGACTGCACCCCAGGCCTCCTCACCTCACCTACACCAGTACACTCCAAAATCTAGTAGAACATCTTCCCAGAAAAGTGGAAGTTTTTAGTATACTGTTTTATATATTATATTGGTATATTAGTGCAAAGGGGGACTAATTGTGGAGTGAGGGGTGTTCAAAAAGCCCATTCAAAAAGTCTGGTGCTTCAAGAGTGGAAGAACATCACTGGAACACGTTGAGAGATCAGGAAGATCAGGAAGACCTTCATCAAGCAGGCTATATTTAGCCTACTTAAAGCTACTTATCTAAATAAAATTTTTTGAGTTGAGAGTCTTCAGACATCTTTTCCAGTAGGGGAACATATTGAACATTGATGCTCCCTTGTTTTGGTGCATTGTGGGATTTTCAAGGAGCAAACAGCAAAGTGTTTTGAAAGAAATTTTATGATTGAAAAATCCCTTAATATGGCCAATGGCCGATTCCCTAATCAGTGCCCTGACTACTGAACCTGTGAGCTGAATAAGATGCACCACAAGTCGGTGTGGTAGGTAAAAGACCATGTCTGTGTGAGTTTCCTTACATATTGATACTGGTATCAAAAAAAAGATGCTAGCAAAAATATTGTAACATTTGTATGTGGTGTACATTGTCGTGTTAATAATCATAACACAGAAATTAGAGCAAGCTAAGCATTTTCATTATGGCAACCGAATCTAATTAATCTTCTATTTAAAAAAAAAAAAGCAATTACTACTTTGTCCAATTTTAGAACCCTGTCTCACTTGTCTCTGAATCTCCCTGTCCCTCTTTCACTTCACTTAGTCTGTCTTTTGCTACCTTCTTTAGTGTACATGTTTGTGTTTTAATATGTGTGTGTGTTTTTCTTGCTCCCGTCAGCTGAAACCAATGTCAGTAGAAACCCAGTGGGATCCGCCCATGGGGAACGAGTGGCACAGTGTTTGATCATGAGCATGAGCACATGTCTCTTGTGTGTACCCACATGGTTGATCAAGAGCGCTGCCCACGAGCCCCAACGGAACCTCCCCCTTCCCCCATCGAGAGCGTGCATTACCCTGCCAACGCAGCATGGCCGCTCATCTGCTGGACACATGGGAGCCAAAGTGTGCCTATGCAATTTTTCTTCGTTCGTTCAGCCCCCCCCACACAACCCCGCCCGACCGCCCCCCCTGGCCCTCCCCCACATTATCCTATGTGGTGTTTTGGGGGGTATTTGACAGGAAGATGGATTATTGTAATCACAGGAGCCATCAGTGAGTCAGAACAGGGTGCCATGGGAAGCCAGCCATCAGATTACTGCACACTGCTGCCATGGGAACAGAGGGCTTGTTTGTTTTTATGTGTGTGTGAATGAGTGTGTGTGCGTGTGTGTTACATAGGCATTTATTTTCTAGCCTTTGATATATACGGTGCATGACAGCTGCTTTCACAAAACGAGTTACTCTTGTGTGTCTAAGCGTAAAAGTGAGAAAGGAAAGTAATGCACAGATAATTCCAGTTGAAAGGCCCATGTTTTGTTTTTTTTTGCGCTTGTGTGTGCGCGTATATTAGTTGTGTTAGTTATTCGTCAAAGATATTTCACTGCCGAGCTTTATTTATCATTATATTTATATATATAGATATCATTATAATTGAAATCGCAAGCTAGGCTAGTTAGCGGATACTAGCTAGGATTGTCAGGAGCGCTGTTATGGGTACAGTGTGCACCACAGCACAAGTCCAGCTAGTGTTTTATTCCTTGAAAAAAACCACCCTAAGAAGTATGCAATCGTGTTGCTTACCTCAGCTTCCGTAAATTTGTCGGCTTGAGACATCAGGTAGAACTTGATCCTAAACAAAGCAGGGTGATAAATTAGTCACCATTGTCGCTTTGTATCTCTCCCCCTGGAATTGTTCCATATTTTGAAATGAAAATCCGCCACTGTGGCTTGGTATAACATTCAACACTGCTCATCAGCATCAGAACACGGTCCATACATGGTGAAACATGGTGGTGGTAGCATCAAGTTCAGCAATACGTCTGGCCTCTTGGTGGCTAAATTGAGGATTTAGTGAGTTTGGGATTGTTTTGGATACTGTTAAGTTCTACTTATGCCCAATGCAGTTGTAGACACCTTGTCATATTCCAAAAAAATAATTTTATTTATTATAATAATAACTTATTATTAAATATTTCACAAATATTTCATGACACAAAATACTGTTTATGTGGTCTGAATGCAATGAAAAGTTTACAAATGCCTATCTATCTATCTATCTATCTATCTATCTATCTATCTATCTATCTATCTATCTATCTATCTATCTATCTATCT
>JAAIIK010025449.1:23182-34638 GCA_014706435.1 Silurus glanis
AGACTGGCAGACAGACACTGAGACAGACTGGCAGACAGACACTGAGAGAGAATGACCCTGAGACAGACTCTGAGACAGACAGACATACAGTTTCAGAAACAGACAGAAAGGCAGATAGACTTGGAGACCGACATACAGACAGACAGGCAGATGGAGTCGTCTATCATACTTGCACTCAGGCAAAATCACAGAATCAGACACTCGGACACATTGGACAGGCTCAGACAGCACACACACACAGTCTGATGTCCCCGCAAACCTAGACTCACAAGAATCAGACGCTCAGATATAGATGTTTACACACAGACGGGCTCTTACACAGACACTCTTAGACGTGCACTCGGACTGTCTGCCTGTCTGTGTGTCGTTCTCACTCTCCACCTGTAGTCTGTCGTTCTCACTCTCCACCTGTCTGTCTGTCGTTCTCACTCTCCACCTGTCTGCCTGCCTGCCTGTCTGTGTGTCGTTCTCACTCTCCACCTGCCTGTCTGTCTGTGTGTCGTTCTCACTCTCCACCTGTCTGTCTGCCTGCCTGTCTGTGTCATTCTCACTCTCCACCTGTCTGTCTGCCTGCCTGTCTGTGTGTCATTCTCACTCTCCACCTGTCTGCCTGTCTGTCTGTCTGTGTGTCGTTCTCACTCTCCACCTGTCTGTCTGCAGAACCGGATGCATGAGAGCATGAAGCTGTTTGACAGCATCTGCAACAACAAGTGGTTCACAGACACATCCATCATCCTGTTCCTCAACAAGAAGGACCTGTTTGAGGAGAAGATCAAAAGAAGTCCCCTCACCATCTGTTACCCCGAGTATGCAGGTAATTCTCACTCTCTTTCTGTCTCAATCTCACTGTCTGTCTCTGACCATCACTTACCCTGAGAATGCAGGTAACTGTCTCACTCTCTCCCTGTCTGTCACACCTCCTTCCTGTCTGTCTGTCTCACTACCTGTCTGTCTCTCACTAACCTTTGTGTCTGTCTGTCTGTCCCACTGCCTTCCTGTCTGTCTGTCTCTCACTAACCTTCGTGTCTGTCTGTCTCTCACTTCCCTGCCTTCCTGTCTGTCTGTCTCACTGCCTTCCTGTCTGTCTCTCACTAACCTTCGTGTCTGTCTGTCTCTCACTGCCTTCCTGTCTGTCTGTCTCACTGCCTTCCTGTCTGTCTGTCTCACTGCCTTCCTGTCTGTATCACTCTTCCTTTTCTGTTTCACTTTCTCATCCTTACCCTCTGTTCACATAAGTACACAACTGTCTTGCTCTCTCACGCCCAGAGTACACTCTACCTGTCTCACACTCTACCTGTCTCACTCTAACATCTGCTAGACTGAATATGGCTCACTCTCTAACTGTTTCTCAGGTTCTCAGCTATTAGATAGTAATGTGTGTGTGTGTGTCCCTGCACGTGACAGGCTCGAACACGTACGAGGAAGCAGCAGCGTATATCCAGTGTCAGTTTGAGGACCTGAACAAGAGGAAGGACACTAAGGAGATCTACACACATTTCACCTGCGCCACCGACACCAAGAACGTCCAGTTCGTCTTCGACGCAGTCACCGACGTCATCATCAAGAACAACCTGAAGGACTGCGGACTCTTCTAGGTGTGTGTGTGTGAGAGAGGAACGTTCTGCACCTCTTGAGCTCTTTACATGTCACATGAAATTCTCGAGAGCATTCTTTCCCTTTTCTTATTCTTTCCCTTTCTTTTTTTCTCCTATTTCTCAATCACTCCATCTCTTCATCTCGTTTTTTTCTGCTTTTTTTTTAATCCCCTCACCTGATCAGCCAATCAGACAGCTGCTCAATTGATATTGAGCTCTCCTATATTACCATGCCACTTTAAAGAAGCCCCGCCCACTTCACCAAGCCCTTCCCATTTCAGAACCTGGTGTCTTTGTCCTGAGAACGCTAGGCCACTTAGCTCGCTAGGCTAATGCTAATCCAGCAGTGATTAGTGACGGTCGCTGTCAGTTACCTGAGATTCCAGGTAACATTAAGCCCCGCCCATTTCAACACATCGGCACCTGTACTCTGCAGCTTCTCCCCCACAGTGTCTCTCATCCACTTCTCTTTATCATTCCATCTCATCTTCATCCCTCTCTTTCTTGTTTTTCTCTCTTTTCTCCTTACGCTTCTGTTTTTTATTTTTTTTTGACAGTGTTGAATTAAACAGTGTTCTGGAAAAAGACTGAAATATTCTCAACCCTTCATTCTCTCCCCCTTTCTCTCTCTTTCTCTCCCCCCTTCATTCTCTCCCCCTTTCTCTCTCTGTCCCCCCCTCTCTCTCTCCCTCTTTCTCTCTCTCTCTCTCTCTCTCTCTTTAGGTGGAGATAATGTTTCGTGTTTCCCCATGAGGCTGTGTGTGTGTGTGTGTGTGTGTGTGTGTGTGTGTGTGTGTGTGTGTGTGTGAGAGAGAGAGTGTGTGTGTGTGTGTGTGTGTGTGTGTGGTACATTGCGTCTCATCCCTCTGCTTTTATTTATGCATCTTTTGTCGTCTCGTCTTTTACTCAGAGAAGGGACACGTAACGTTTTTCTCGTTTCGTCGAGACGCTTTTTCCCCTCCATCTTTTTATCAATATTTTTTTTATAATATTTCGTGTGGGACGCGTTGGACAGCAGAGGGACGTTTCGACTCGTGGGGATCTGTGCCTTGCCGTGTTTCTCTTTTTGCTCATGTGCAGTGATTTTTTTTTTTTTTTTTTTTTTTTTTTTTTTTTTTCTCTCTGTGTCTCCTGAAGTCCACTGTGTAAATAAAACTCTAGTGGGGCAAAGGGGGCGGGGCTTAGTGTCAACTCCATCAACCAATCGCAAACCTGTGTGTATGTCACTGAGTTGACTTGATTTGATCGTGTATAATAGTTTTAGCAAAGATGGACGGCTACATGGATGCTAACTGGCTTAGCTTAGCTAAGTCACTAGTTAGCATTGTAACAGGTTAGCATTAGGAGCTAGTCATTGTAGCGATTCGGAGCTAGATTTGCTTGTAAGCTAACATTGGGCTAGGAAAAAAGTATAAAATCTTGCTATTTTTTATTCCTTATTTGCATCTCTTTGATTAGCTAAGCTAAAAACGCTCCTAACAATAATTTTCACTTCGCTAACAGTAGTAGTGTGTGTGTGTGTGTGTGTGAGAGCAAACGTTAGCTTACTGGCGAGCTACACCGGCATTGTACGTGCGGGATTAATAATAATCAGCGGCTAGCAACGAGTGGTATTATGCTAGCTGTGACGTGATGAGGTTACAGGATCATAATAGCGATCCGGGGATTCATTTGTGCTTAAGCTCCGCCCATTTCGGCCCATGAACGCCTGTAATTCACGTGTGTGTGTGTGTGTGTGTGTGTGTGTTAAGTGTAAGAGACGGAGTGCTCTCGTCGGAGCTGAATGTTTGTCCAAAGCTCAGTCTCCACAGCAACAAGTGGATGCTTCAGACGATGTGTGTGTGTGTGTGTGTGTGTGTGTGTGTGTGTGCTCTCCCAGAAGCCTCGGCTAGCTGCCATCTCACACACTGAGGATCTGTTTTAAAAGTTTTAATGAAAAATGCCTGTGTTGAGTAAACCATGATGATTATGACTCACCCTCTCTCTCTCTCTCTCTCTCTCTCTCTCTCTCTCTCATGTGGGAACATTTGTACACTCATGTCCCTTATTTTGCTAATAAAAAGCATTTGCAATCCATTTTCTCCTCCTTTATCTTGATTGTCACAATGGGTGTGGCTTAATATTCAAATATGCAGGTTTGATTGACAGCCCCCAAGTCCAGGGAAGGGTCTATGGATCGAGTCCTCGGCCGAGCGTTCGCTCACCTTTTTTTTTTCTTCCTCTTGTTTTGTCTCAGTAAGTCTCCTCACTCTAACTGTCTCTCACTCATTTTGTCTTCCTCTCATTCTGTCATTTTGTCTTCTCATTTTTCTTCTGTCTCATTCTTTTTCTTTCACTGTCTCACATTCTTTCTCTAAATGTATCTCATTCCGTCTCTTTTCCTGTCTCACTTTTTCTTTTTCTCTTTTTGTCTCTCAGTCTGTCTCTTCATCTCATACTTTTTCAACTCGGTTTCTTCCTTGAACTCTGCCTTTTTTTTCTGTTTGTTCTTCATCCATGCTCTTTCCCACTCCATCACTTTTACTTAGTAATTGTATCACGACCCGCTCGCTCTCTCTCTCTCTCTCTCTCTCTCTCTCATCTTTTTCCATCTGCCCCATTGCATGTCTGTTTGTGAATGTAAATATTAAATAGACATCAGTGTCCTTTTCTTCTCTCTGCTCCTGTGACCTTCTCTCTCTCTCTCTCTCTCTCTTTCTCTCTCTCTCTCTCTTTTTATCTCTTCATCTCTGTTTTTCCCCTCTTTCTCTCTCTCTCTCTCTCTCTCTCTCTCTCTCTCTCTCTCTCTCTCCAATTACTGGCGTGATGTCATTGTCCCAGAGCTCCATGGTAACGGTGTGATGTCGTGTCTCTGTGTTGCCTGAGCTACTGGGTGTTATTAATAGCAGCTCATATTCGGACAATAGACCTCACACACACACACACACACACACACACATTTATACACTCAGATTGTCTCTCACACACACATTCAGACTTGAATACATATACTTTTATACACTCATGCTTAGACGGTTGTACATGTACACACACACACACACTCAGACAGTCTTTCACTCAGATTATCAGACTGTCTCTCACAAACACACATCAGACGGTCTCTCACACACAGGTACACACACATCAGATTGTTTCTCACACACAAACACACATGTACATACACTCACGCAGACTTTTGCGCACATACTCAATACACTTCCACATACACAAATACTAAAAGCATGATCATACAGCTGGTTCCGTGTGTGTGTGTGTGTGTGTGTGTGTGTGTGTGTGTGTGTGTGTGTTCTGTCTCCTCTTATTAACACACTTTAAAATAGCTTGCGTGTCCTCTGGTGAACGTCGGACGGTCCGGAGAGAAATTAAGTTAACGAGCTCCACGTGGACACAAGCACTGGGAATATCGTAACTGTATCAATGTCTTCACTTTCCTCCATCAACGTGTGTGTTCAGGTGTGTAGTCATGTGTGTAATGTCCATTTTCATAGCAGAAAATCGCACGATTATATCAAGTTCTAATACCTCATCGTTTCCATAGTAACATCTCGTTCATGGGAAATCTTATGGCGGACGCTCTGTATAATCGGATTGTGGTCATGGATGTGGTGATGTTTTCTTTATCAGGACAACTGAGTTTTTGTGTGTGTAAGTAAGGAGTCTTCAGTATCAGTGCTTTGGAAACCTTTTAACCTTCTCCATTGGAAAGTCTTCAGGAGTTTGAGTTTCTAGGTCACATGACAAGAGTCTGGTGAGGGGAATGGGCATTTATAGCTGCTAGAATTCATAATATACTAACCCTAGGCATTCAGTTTTTTATCACTGGATCATAAACATGAAAAATTGAACAACCATCTCAACAAAAGGACCTTCGTTTGCAAATGGTTTTTCATCCTGGTTTTCCCTCACCGCACTTCCTGGATCCTGTTCTCCCTCAGGATCTCGTCGGCTCAGCTATGTCCTGTCTCTGCATTTCTTTTGTTTCTGTGAAAACTCCGAGCACACAAGCTGGAAGACAATAATCTCTACCTTTCTTAACCCTAGATGCTAGATGCTGTGAGATGTGTCCTAGTGTCTTGTTTTTTTTGTTGATGTTTGGGAAGGTTCTGTCGTGTTCACACTCTCACTGTTTTTATATAGCACATTTAAAAAAACCTTTGACTGCATTTCCTGAGGGAAATGTCGGCATTCCAGATGGTTCCGTCTCATTTCTTACATCCTGTTTACACGGTATGTGTAAAACATTTAATGGCTACATGCTAGCTTGAAAAATCCCAATATTAGCCACACAATGTATTTACTTTATATTTGAACAACACATCTAAGGGGAAAAGTTGATGTTCTTGATGATTCGGTCTCATTTCTATCATCATTGAGCATTTAAACTCTGTATAAATAGATTTGGTACATACTTGCTAGACAATTTGTATTTTTTTTAGTAATTTATCGAAACACCTGAGGTAAATGTTGCTGATAATTGTGGTTCATTTATTTTGTTTCTCCATTGCCCAATTTGAACACTAAAAACTGCATTTTCACAACAGAAATCATGATTTTAGCTATATTTCTTACTAGTATATCTTATATCTTACTAGTTTACAAACACATCTGAGGTAAAAGTTGTTTTTGTTTTTAGCCACACGATTTTTTTTTTATATTTGTAATAATTTAGCATAAAAGGAAAGAACTGAAGTGGCTTATAATTCTGTCTCATTTCTATAATCACTGAGCATTTCAATCATCTATACAACAAAATTTGGTACATTCGCGCTAGATAAATATTTTATTTTAATTTTTTCTTACATTTATTACATCTGAGGTAAAAGTTGATATTCCTGATTTCTTCCATCCCTGTTCTGATGGAAATGTTAATGTTCTGCATAATTTTGTGTCATTTCTAACATCAGTGTGTCTACACATGCATTACTCTGCATGTATAATATACTTCATATCTGCAGTTCAGTGAACTCAGTTTTACTTTGTAATTTGAGGTGTTGATATTCCTGATACTTTCGTCCCTGTGGTTTTATGGCTACATGCAAGTGATAGAAATGATCGTTTTAGCCAAACTGTGTATGTGCTTTGCCATCTACCAACAATCTGAGGTAAAGGTTGATGCTTCAGATGGTCCTGTCTTATTTCTGTGATCACTGAGCTTTTAAATCATCTAGCATAAAGAAATTTGTTACATGATAGCTAGATAAATCGTACTTTTAGCCATTGAGTTTTTTTTTTCCTTCTACACATCTGGAGTAAAAGATGATATTCCTAATAGTTCGGTTGTGTTTGCATTGACATCGTCACACAACTGCATTTTGTCAAAACAAAAAGAAGTTTTATGTATTTTTTCTAATAATATTCCTACACATCTGCAATCCTACAAGACCCACTCGAGCACGCCAGTGCACTCGCGAAACCCGTCAGAGATACGATTTGTGTTTTGAAACCCGGTAGTAGGATTTATTGCGAGTCCTACCCCAAGTGTGCTTGAACAGAAACATCTGCAGCCTGACCTACATTTTCAAATCGAAACCGCGTTACAACAAAGACTCTATTTACACACAGCTGCAGAACAAACGGCCGACTCACACTACCGGATCCGGGATGTGCCCGGGGACGTTCCTCTAAACAGGGCTGAGATTCAGGGCCTATTCACAATACAAAGCTGGTTTACTGTTAGATGTTTGTACAGATATCAACTCCATCGTAGTCTGGTTCAGGCTAGCTAACAACACAAACCACTGGAAAGAAAAAATCCCAATTGGCACTTTTATGTGTTTAAACTCCAGAAAAAACTTTACAGCAAGTAACGATTGTGGTGATATGAAGAGAAAACTTTAAAATGGTCAGTGTACAGGTGGGTTTTTGTGGTGATTCTGTAAACATTAGAAATGGAAAACGTGCCCATTGTGAAGCTGCTGATCGGATATGTGATTCTGCCAGCTGTGTTTACGTGATCTTAAAGGTCAAATGGCGTGTGGAAACACTCAAAGCTACAGAACACTTCAAAACAACCAGACAATTAACAAAAACATAAAATAATACACCAAAATTAGCATAAAGCTGGAGTTAAAAAAGCTTGCATTGAGTTGAAAATTAGCAACAACAAGCTACAAAACGTAGTGTACAAGTAAAAAAAAAATTTATAAAAATAAAAAGGCACAATAAAAAAAATAACAGAGCAAACGGAAACTATACACAATAAACGTTACAAAAGCTAGCACAGACAAGGCAACGAACAAAACTAACATGAAGCTGGAATATCTCAAAATGGAAGGCTAGCGTGAAGATAAAACAATGAAAGATTGTCGCTAAAGACAGTGGAAAGAAAAAAAAAAAAAAAAACAAAAAAAAAAATATATATATATTTTTTTATTTTTTTTTTTTTAAAGCAATATACGAATGCTAGCATACAGCCAGAGGTGGCAAACGTATACACATCCTTTACTTCAGTAGAAGTGCAGATACTGATGTTTTAAAAGATTTTAGTAAAAGTTGAAGTTCTGAATAAACATTTTTACTCAAGTGAAAGTAAAGAAGTTTGGGCTCTGACATGTTCTTCAGTAAAAAGTAGTGATTATTACTACATGTTTTAGCGTCACACTGGAAACTGCACCTCACATTATATTAATATATTAATAAAAAAACAATGTATCCAGGCTGAACAACAACTTATAGAGTACAAGCAGAGAAAAGACTCAGACATTATAAAAATAAATAAATCTGTTTATTTATATATCACAAAACAATCTGGGACATGGCCTGGTGATGGCAAATAAATAAATATATATAAATATTTCCAAAAAGTATTGGGACACCTGACCTTTATGTGGTTCTTTTCCAAACTGTTAAACTGTTACCACTAATCTGGAGGCATTCAATTGTACAAGACGTCTTAAGCTGCGCTATAAATAAAGATTATGCATTCGCTTGAACTTGGAAACACAAACCTGTTCCAGCGTGGTGATGCCCCTGTGCACACAGTGAGCTCCTTGAAGATCTGGTTTACATGCTTTGGAGAGGATCTTGAGTGGTCTGCTATAGAGCTCTGATCGTAACCCTACTGAACACTTTTGGGATGGATGTGAATGTTGACTGCACCCCAGGTCTCCTCACCTTCTCACCTACATCACTACCTGACTTTACTAACACCCATGTGGCTGATGAACACACATATCCGTAAGCACACAACAAAATCTAGTGGAACATCTTCCCAGAAGAGTGGAGAGAATTAGAAGAGCAAATTGGGTCTAAATGTGGAATGCGATGAAAAATCCCATACCGTACTCATGACCAGGTGACCCAATACTTTTAGAAATATAGTTTATGTATGTCCTTATTTTAAAAATAGCAACATGTGGCAGCATCCCTTATATAAAACACAAACAAAACTGTAGAGAAAAAAACTTTAAACATTAAAATGGCTCATGATAAGAAAGATATAACAATAAAACGTTAGATTATGTGTGTGTATCAAGTTTGACGGCGATTTCTTCAAAGCCAGCACTTTTTTTACGCCGATCATTTCGAACATCTCCCTTATATATGGCCATGGTGTCGAGGAACGTCTTTGTTTTTATTTATTTTCACTCCCTCTGAATTCACATGATCCATTCCTCTTGTTGACTCGCTCATTGTTTGCTCCGCTTGCCGACGTCTACGTCTGATAGCCAGGAAATAATACACCAGTGATATGGTGAAAAAGCCACACAATGAAGGGATGACAGGCTGGAAACAGAGCTCAATGAGAAGAAATAATACTAAAAGTAACGAGGCTGGTTTGAAAATGTAAGAAGTAGAAAGTACAGATATTTGTGTAAGAATGTAGAGTGAAAGTAAAAAGTTGTCCAAAAAATAAATAGTGGAGTAAAAAACTGATACAAGAAAAATCTACTGAAGTACAGTAATGAAGTATTTGTACTTCGTTACTTTCGTCCTCTGGTTACAGCAGTATGGTACAAAGTTTAAAATCTACTGTTAAAGTAATAGTAAACTGAAGCAATACACAATAAATACACAATTTGTGTGCAAGAAAACAAACAAAAAACAATACACACTAGCATGAAGCTGGAATACACCAAGATCAAAGGTTTGTGTGAAGATGAAAGGATAAAAGATCATCAATAAATGTAGCGTAAAGCTAAAAAAGAAAAAAACTACATACAAATGCTAACATACAAATTTTATAAGCTACAGAAGCTACAGAAGCTAGCATAACGCTAATATATATAAAGCTTTAATGGCTGGTACAGCGCATGCGTTTATGTACATTATCATAATGTTTTGTTGTTTTTTTTCTCTTAAATTGTTAATGACCTTTGCCTTGTATGGAGTTTTGTGGGTGTGGCTAAATGTAAATCTTCAGCTTGCTAATTTATGATTGATTGGTGTTGATGTCAAGTTTCACATTCAAATTTCTCTAAGTAAATGAGGCGCTAGTTCACAAACATATCCAGCGCCCTGGAGGCGTTCCTGTTCCCGGTAAGAGCTTGTATCAGGTGAGATTATTTCTGTCCTGTCGGTTTCGGTTAATAATCAACCAAAAAGCTCCTTCAGGTTCTCCACAGCTCCTGAATATCTCCTGTATCCTTCATATAATCCATTTCTGTTTCCAGTAGAATCAAACACAGCATCTGTGTTCATGACAGACGTGAACATCCCATTCCGGCCTCCATTTCCTGTTATAATAATAAGCTCCTCTCTTCTGAGAAGATGTTCCACTAGGTTTTGTGGAGATTTGTAGAGATTCATTTAGCTACATGGGTGTTAGTAAAGTCAGGTACTGATGTAGGTGAGGTAAGAAGGTTCCTGGGGGTGCAGTCAGCGTTCACATTCATCCCACAAAACCGTGTTCAATAGAATTGATGTCTGAACTTGTTCGTGTAACTTCTCCAGCCATATGTGGTCGTCATTGGATGCTGAAGCATGAACATTTTCCTTCACTTGGACTAGGAAACCCAAACCTGTTCAATTAGCCAGTTCCATGAAGATCTGCTTTTCATGGGTCGGATTGAAAGATCTTTTTTGAGATGAATGTGAACGCTGACTGCACCCCCAGGAGCCTCCTCACCTCACCTTCATCAGGACCTGGTTTTACCAACACCCTTGTGTCTGTATGAATCTCCATGAAATCTAGTGGAACATCTTCCCAGGAGAAAGTGGAATGTCATGAGAGTAGACATAATGTAATGAATGATAAATTTTAATAAATATATCAAATCTAATTAGTTATTTAAAACTGTAAAAGGTTTTTTTTCCCGTATTTTTGTAGTAACAGGATTTTAAACCCCTTCATCGGTTTTCCTTTTCCAGTCGAGACTCTTGCAGCTCTTTGGAGGACTCAGACGTGAGCAGTGATTAATTATTCACGCCTACATCTGTTACTTAAATTAGAGCCGTGTATTAAACCATGCTAATGTATTACAGATATCTCCTGAACATGTCCTGGATTACAGCGCCACCTGGAGGACACGCTGAGATCGACACGTTCTCAGATCTGATTGGATTCTAGAAAATGTATTTATTTATTTATTTATTTATTTATTTATTTATTGTTATTATAAAGAAATCCATTAAACTGTATCATGAGGAAAATTGGTCAGAAAATCAGTGTTAAAACGCTCTAGAAATAAAAATGAATTGAATTGAATTCATCCGGATATTCACCACAGGTTCCTTTATGAAAACTGGTCGAAAAGAACATTAAAATAATTAATATAATATTTAGGAATATAATAAATCATAAAACAATTATAATAATATATATATTTTTTAATTCACCACAAAATATTGAATAAATATTCTCTTAAAAAACTTTGATTAGCTATTAAGCCCCATGAAGCTCTGTGTTTTATCTGTTTAGTG
>JAAIIK010025454.1:1982-13540 GCA_014706435.1 Silurus glanis
TGTGTGTGTGTGTGTGTGTGTGTGTGTGTGTGTGTGTGTGTGTAGGTCTACACGGTAGATTTCCAGATCCCAGACAGTGGTGCGACGGCGACGGCGTATCTCTGCGGTGTGAAGACGAATTTGAATGTTGTGGGTTTGAGTGCTGCAGCGAGGAACGGTGTGTGTCGCTCACAGACAGGAAATGAGGTCACGTCTATCCTCAAATGGGCTAAAGATGCAGGTACACACCTGTCTGTCTCACGCTCTGTCAGTCTGTCTTTTAGTCTTTCTCTGTCCACTCACCATGTCCGTGTTTCTCTGTATTTCAGACTTTCTTACTATCATTCTTTTCATGTCTCACACTTTGATTTTCCCTCTCCGTCTGTTTGTCTTGGCCACCGTCTCACTTTCTGTCCATTTGTCCGTTTGCCTGAACTCCATCTGTCTGTCTACTTGTTCGTCTGGCTCTCAGTCACTGTCTCTCCATTTGTTTTTCTCTCCATCTCTCCCACAGGAATATTGAATGGATGAAACATTACACACATTTATTTATACATTAATAAAGTTAATCAAATAAACTGTAAGCAAACACACTATTTACTATACACTCCTGTGTGTGTGTGTGTGCGTGCGCGCGCGTGTGTGCACTCGTACAGGGAAGTCAGTTGGCATAGTAACGACTACTCGTGTACAACACGCCACTCCAGCAGCGTCTTATGCCCACAGTGCCAGCAGGAAGTGGTACAGTGATGCAGACATGCCCACTGCGGCCAAGAGAGATGGCTGCACCGACATCGCCTCACAACTCCTCTCCAACACTGACATCGATGTGAGAGTGTAGGAGTGTGTGTGTGTGTGTGTGTGTGTGTGTGTGTGTGTGTGTGTGTGCGTGTGTGTGTGTGTGTGTGTGTGTGTGAGAATGAGAGAATGTGTGTGCGTGTGTGTGTGTGTGTGTGTGTGTGTGTGTGTGTGTGTGTTTGAGAGAGAGAGAGAGAGAGAGAGAGAGTGTGTGGGGGGAAGAGAGAGATTATGAATTGTATGTGCTGTGTGTGTGTGTGTTGTGTGTGTTTATGTGTGTGTGTGTGTGTGTGTGTGTGTGTTCATGCATGTGGTGTGTGTGTGTGTGTGTGTGTGTGTGTGTAGGTGATTATTGGCGGTGGGCGTAAATACATGACCCCTAAAGGCACACCGGACCCCGAGTACCCCACAGACCGGAACTCTGCCGGGACGAGAGAGGACGAGCGCAACCTCATAAACCAGTGGATCAACATGAAGGAGGGAAAGGTGACAAGAACATGAAACAGAGATACACATACACACAGTGTAGATAAAAAGAGAGAGAGAGAGAGAGAGAGAGAGAGAGAGAGAGAGAGAGAGATGGAAAAAGATGCTATAAAAGAGAGAACGAGAAAGACACAAAAAGAGACCGAAAATAGAAGACAGTATGAGAGACAGAAATTGTGAGAGAAAAAAAAGAGAGGCAGAAGAGAAATAAAAGCAAAAAGAACAGAATTAATAAATTTTCACTATGGACTCGTTCTGACATTTTATGAAAATATTTTGATAATAAAACATGTGCTCTGATGTGAAACCGGTGACCATCAGCTTTCATTACTACATTAGACTTGTAGCTTAAATGCTAAGCTAATGAATCTTGTGTGTGGGTGTGGCCTGTAGGTGGCGCGCTACGTGTGGAATAAGACAGAGTTTGATGCGGTAGACCCTGAAACAACGGACTACCTGATGGGTGAGTCATACAATCATTCACTATCAATATAATAAACAGTGAGGTGGATTCTGATTGGTCAGAAGAAAATCACAGGTTTCTATAGCAACAGCTCATTAATGCTTCACTGATAAATGGATTAAAGACGAGTTTGTATGGTTTAAGTTAGTAATTGTTTGTATGGTGTAAGGAGGAAGGTAAAGAGTTTTCAGGCAGGTGAGGGGACGGGTGTTTATCGCTGCTATAATGTAATTTAACGCTAACCTGATACTTGGTTTCTCTGTAGCCCTGTTCGAACCTGCTGATCTGAGGTTTGAGGTGGAGAGAGACCTGCTAATGGATCCCTCCATCATAGAGACGACAGAGAAAGCCATCCGCATCCTACAGAAGAACCCGAGAGGATTCTTTCTGCTGGTGGAGGGTAAAGTTCACTCAGACACACCACCTATGGGCCATAAGTAAAACTGCATTTTCACCGCAGGAAACATTTCAGTAGCAAATGAACAGATTGTACTGCAGCGACGAGGCTCACAAAAGTGTGCGTGGGAAATAAAAACGTGAGAAAAGTC
Source organism: Silurus glanis (assembly GCA_014706435.1). Lineage (NCBI taxonomy): Eukaryota > Metazoa > Chordata > Actinopteri > Siluriformes > Siluridae > Silurus > Silurus glanis. The sequence continues at coordinate 4,257 of JAAIIK010025454.1, forward strand.
TTCGGGACGTCTCACTAAACACAGTGTAGAAAGAGTGTTTAAACACTGAGTGTTTAATTGCGTACTGGAGTGAAGGATCGGTACTCAGGATGTTATGGCTGCAGGAGGACGTATCGATCAGGGACACCATGCCAGTCGAGCCTCGATGGCACTGCATGAAACTGTCGCCCTTGACAACGCTGTTGCCCGGGCACTGGAGCTGACCAATGAGAGAGAGACGCTGACTGTCGTGACCGCTGACCACTCCCACTCGCTCTCGTTTAACGGGTATCCCTTCAGAGGGAACAGCATTCTGGGTAAGTGTGAGCAGATGTCTGAGGAGCAACACCATACAGAAGCATTAAGTATTCAGGGATCTGTCTGAAGTGTGTGTGTGTGTGTGTGTGTGTGTGTGTGTGTGTGTGTAAGGTAAATCGCCTGTGTACGGGTTGGATTTGCTCCCCTATACCACGCTGATGTACGGAAACGGCCCCGGACACAAAATCATCAACAACAAACGACTGGATATCCGTAAAGTGAACACCAGTGAGGCTCTCACACACACACACACACACACACACACACACACACACACACACACAGCCCTAACTCAGTTTAAAATGTAAGGAAGGAGTCTCCAGTGTCAGTGCTGTGGAACACTCAGAGGTTGAGGTGGAACAGTCAGGACAGAGGAGTTTACACTTCTTTACCTAAGAAGAGGGAAGGAGTGTTTATAGCTGCTTTAATGTGTGTGACAGCAGGAACATTTCAGACATTACATGCAACTATAAATAACCTGTAACTGGTGATGAGTTGTTGTGGTGTAAGATCATCATCAGCTCTTTAAAGGTTCCTGTTCATTACTTGGGGAGAACCTTAAATTAGATTAGACCCAACTTTTTTATTATGCAGGATACATGTACAAAGCCTTTGATATGCAGTAACATCTAACCAAAAGTGACCTGTTTACTATAAATATAAATATTAACAGTGTGATAAATAAGGGTATGGGGTTTATATATACAGGTGTGAGGGGGATTAATGTACAGAAGGTGCAGTAGGTAATAAAATATGTATATATAATAATATACTATATACTGTGTAAAGATTGTGCATAGCTGCGCATAAAGTTGACCTAACCTAACCTAGCTGTAAATATGTACATATCAACAAACAATAAGGTCAAAGTTCCAGGTAGAACCCTTAAGAAAACTCTTAACTCGTGTGTGTGTGTGTGTGTGTGTGTGTGTGTGTGTCTCAGAGAATAAGGACTACGTGCAGCAGGCGGTGGTTCCTCTCGACTCGGAGACTCACGGTGGTGAGGACGTGGCCGTGTTTGCTCGAGGACCCATGGCTCACCTGCTGCAGGGCGTTAATGAGCAGAACTACATCGCGCACGCCCTGGCCTACGCAGCCTGCCTGGGAGCCAATCAGAACCACTGCTACACGGCACGAAGCTCCGCCCCCGACACAGACTGATTTTATCACGATTTATTAATTACTGCAGTAACACTGTTTTACTGATCAGTCTGTACATCACTGCTGATATTACAATAAAAATAAGTGATCAAATAATTGGTTTAAAAAAATCTAAAATAAATTGTATATAACTGAAATTATACACAACACATTAGATGCAGGAAATGAAGGAATTTTATAAAGTTTAATGATCATTAAACAATATACTAAGTTCAGATGAAAATGAGTAATTGTTCAATGATCATTACACTTTATAAAATTCCTTTACTTCCTGCACCTAATGTGTCATACACACATAATAAATAATCATTGACATTTCTGCCTTAAACTAATAAATAAGCAAATCTAAAACTCAAGTTATATTTACTGAAGTGTAACTTTACAGCTTTAAATAAAATAAATAAAAAAAAAAAAACATTTTAAAGCCAATTTTAAATTGTAAAAAGCCTATTATAGTATATAAAACCCTAACAATTAAATCTAATTCAAATCAGGAAATCAGAAAATAAATTAGTTTCATCAGATTCATTCTGTTTAACATTATTTCATTTTTCTCTTTATAAAGATGTTCATCTCTATATAAATGTTATTTTTTTATTCATTAGAAATGTTAAAGTTTTACAGTAATTAAAGACAAAACTAATGTTAATGTTTCTCAATGTGTTCAATTTAAAGAGGAAAATGATTTTGATCAATTAAATGATCAATTAAACCCCAACATGTAACACAGTAAACATAAATCTGCATATTTTTACATGTAAAACTGCTTTTGAATAATATTCATTTAAATAATGTTTATTATTTTAAAATACACGATTAAGAACAAATTAAGTTGCACTTTATGTGAAATAAAACACCATAATAAACTAAGTTATAGCTTTAATTTAAAGTTTATAATTGAAAGTAATTCAGCTGAAATATTTGTAGTCTTTTAAACTTGTGATATTCAGAGTCGCCATTAACAGCAGGTGAATAGAAACTGATGTAATAAACACACCAGTGGATCACTTCCTGTTTGTTTGATGCACAGAATCTAATTAGGAAGAGGTGTGTGTGTGTGTGTGTGTGTGTGTGTGTGTGTGTGTGTGTACGGCAGGTTAATAAATAATGCAATAACTCACCATGTTTAAAAAGCAGCTATTTTTAAAATATGTACAATAAGTGTGTGTGTGTGTGTGTGTGTGTGTGGTTCTACAGTGAAATAGTAGAGGGTACAGTGAGAGGGGGCGGGGTATAGTAAGAGGGGGCGGGGTACAGTAAGAGGCGGCGGGGCTAGTGCTGTGAGGATTTCTGCACTGAATCACGGGCTTTTCACTTGAACACTACGGTACAAATAGTCTTAAACATTCACAGAGTCTTTTATGAGAACATCTTGTTTTCAGTGTGAGGGTCTTCCATCACTGGCCTGGAACAGTGAACGCCACCTCCTTTTCCAGAAACCCTCTTATACATCTGAGGTTCTGATTTTCGTTGCTTTTCTTTTCACCGCTCCCACTCATCACATCTGAAGTAACGTGTGATGTTCAGGAGAAGCGAGAGAGTGTGTGTGGGTCAGCGCTCGCCGCTATGTTTAGAGTGTGTGTGGGCGCGTGGTTACACAATACACTCACACACACACACACACACACACACACACACACCGAGCATCTCCGTCACCGAGTCTCACTTTCTCAGCTCACTCTCAAGGAAGAGTTTGAATCTGAGACTGACGATCAATTAATATGATGTATTATGGAGGAAAGTTTATTTAACCTCATACACGCAGAAACAGGCAGAGCCACAAAACAGGGCTGACACGCCCCCTGTAAAGGGGCCGCTAAATACACACACACACACACACACACACACATCACTTCATGCTGTTGTAAAAATCCACCCGGAGCGCAACCGCCAGTCACGTGACCCGCGCATTCAACACGTTTCCTGTCGGATGTAACTGCTGTCGCTTTGCGCTCTTCTAAACCTTCTCTCTCCTCCGAGCCTCCAATCGTGTTCATACCGCATACATTTATTTAACTTGCAGTTATTTACATTAATCCCAATTAGCGAGGAAACTAAATTGGACTTCTAAAATCACGTGATCAAAGTAGACACATATTATTAGATATAAAACTTGCTGATCTGCACAAAATATGAACGCATGGATTTACCTCTACACATCTGGCATGCGGCACAGCTTTTGACTGAAATTTAATAGAAATGTAGACCTATTTGTATTTTACTTTACTCACGTTTACAAACTGAGAGCGGGTTAGTTCACGCGCACACACACGCAGAGGGATTTGCAATGAAACGTTCAGAGATTTCAGAGCCGTGTCTACCTGCACGTCAGGATATACCGCAGATCACGTGACCGATCACTTACACATTACAATCATTACTGAGGGATAAGTCTCTCTCTCTCTCTCTCTCTCTCTCTCTCTCTCTCTCTCTCACTGTCCAATCCCAGTCCGTATAACTCGGGTCGTGGGCGGAGCAGCAGCGGAGCTCTGTTTATTAAACGCAGTTTCCGCGTGCGGGATTTCTCACTCGCTCAGCGCGCTGGTTTTGCGCTCGTGAAAAAAACAGAAAAGGAGGAAGAGGAAGAAGAAGAAGAAAACAAAGAAAGAAGATCCGAGTCGCGCGCCGACGCCAACCAACAAATGCTGCGGCCACTGCCTGGGAGCTCGAGCACGCACGCGCTGTCCCGCCGCCGAGGTGCTGAAACGCACGCGTCGAGTCTTCCCCGCGTGACGTAGTGGTGAGTGTGTGGGGTAAAAAACACACACGCACACAAACAACAGGACAACGGAAAAGAGAGAAACGATCGCACGTGCGGGAAGGAAGTTGTATAGAAAACAGATTAAAGCGAATATAAATAGACACAAACGCGGAACCGAGCAGCGCGCGGAGTGTGTGTGTGTGTGTGTTGATGCACTGCAGGTCAGTGTGTAAACATGGGCTGCGTCGCCTCCAAGACCCCCGTAGGTAAGAGCCGCACTTCCGCTCTGTCTGCTCCGAGCACGAGCGATGCACGAGAGCAGCGCAGCACGAGCGTGTTGCTTTGTGCACATGTGGACTCCGCAGGCTTTTGATAACACGTGCGTGCGCGCGTGTAAGTGCATGGCGGTCCGCAGCTTGGGTCGGAGCGCGCGCGCTCGCGCGCCGATGTGTATATGCGAAGGCTGTTGAACGGAAACGGGAAGAATGCGGACTGTACGCTGCTGATGCTGCGCGCGCGACCCTGCAACACCTGATTATAATATACGCATGAAAAAGGGGGGTGATGGTGGTAAGGGGCAGAAACGCATGGTGCACGAGGGACAAATACTGTAATATAATATAATGCTGCTCTAAAAGTATTGTCACCCTTCCTGAACATGAGCTGATAGTAATATCTCTGGCCAAAAACTAAGCTCTCAAAAATAATGACACCACAAAAACAATCAATATTTAATGAGTCAAGTGCTGTAATGTTCAACTGGATATTTGTGGAATAAAAATGTGTGCTTAGTGGTGTAGAGGACAAGAGTCTCCAGTTCAGGCCCTGCCCATGGGGGGTTTAAACCTGAGGACAGACACAGATATTCAGAGATGCAGGTAAAGGTGTAGATAGAGGTATTGACAGAGGTAAAGGTGTAGACAGAGAGACAGGTGTAGATTAAGGTACCGGTATAGACAGAGGGACAGGTGAAGGTAGAGGGACAGGTGTAGATAGAAGGTGTAGACAGAGGGACAGGTGTAGACAGAGGGACCGGTGTAGACAGAGGGACCGGTGTAGACAGAGGGACCGGTGTAGGTACCAATACAGATATAGGGGACACTGATGTGATTAGCTAAACTCGGCCTTATCCTAACTCCCCACAGGTGACGACTGAGATGAGCACCGTCGTAAATATAAAAGTAAAACACTGCTTAAAGCCAAGACACACACACACACACACACACACACACACACACACAGAGCGTGATAAGTTTGGGTGAGGTCATTTCATCCGTCACACTCTTTCCAGATGGCCTGAGCTGCCGGTGGCCTCGAACCTTTCTGCCTGTTGCTCAGTGTGATGCGCTGAATGTTTCTCACACCAGATGGACTCGATACGGACAAACGGGGACAAGATGAAAAAATTGCCCGTGTTGCATTAACGCCTGCGGTGTTGCGTTTGATCGTACTGTGTGAAATCTGCATTCACAAATGTAAGAGTTCTCACAACACCTCATTATTTCACCCCAGAGTTACATGAACACCTGTTTACGGTGTTACAGTAGATCTTCCACACCACAGTGTTTGTGCTGAACGAACACTAGATATTTCTACACTGTTAATTCACCACCACCGAATCAGCACGAACATAATCAGTGTTAAAGATGTTAATAAAGTCACAGATCAGCTCACCTGAGCAGAGTGAACGAATCATCTACAATCTAGGTGTTACAGCTACACCTCGCGAGCTTATTGACCCAAATTCACACGAAACACATAGAAAAACACTTTCAAATGACAATTTTTTATGTTTATCGGAGCTGAGTGGTGACCGAGATCTGGGATTGAAGAGTGTGTGTGTGTGTGTGTGTGTGTGTGTGTGTGTGTGTGTGTGTGTGAGCCTGTTAGGAAAGCTAGGCATTTCAGCAGTGTAACATTGTCAGAGGCATTTCATCTGTAACCCACAATACTAAAGCACATTCTGGAGGACACGGACAGTCCTAAGAGACGTTTCCAGGTTCCACCGTTATTCTGAAGACGATGCCTCACACGCGAACGTGTCTCTTGTCACGGATTTGGTTTCAGCTATCCGTTTGGGTCTTGGGGCGAGGCCGTAGCGTCACACATTCTGCTGCGAGCGGTGAAAAGACCTGCGGCGTGTCGGATATCGAGCAGAACATTAAACGAGTGATGATAAAGAGGAAGTGCAACCCAAGTCGCGGCTGTAGTGAGGCGAGGTTTCTAAACGGTGCTAAAACGTAGGGTACAGTACAGCTGTAACTCACACCACCTCACTGCCACACTGAGCGTAACACCTGATGCTAAACGCTCATTAGTTCAGCTGGTACTTATGTTCAATCATGTGTCCCTGTCATTTTAGAGAAAATATACACTTTACACACGTTTACTACACACTATGTGCATCTTCTGCATCATGCTAATCATTTACAGCTGACTGTGATTGCAGAGAAGAAAAAATCCTTCCGGACTCAGATATGTAGAGCATCAAATATCTGTCTTACTGTAATAAAACAATCCAGACAGCGACTGTTCAAAAACATCTATAACTAAAAGCAGCTAGCTAAGCGTAAATAATCAGATTAGCATCAGAAAGATCAGATCTAGCTAACTAGTGGTGATGAGTCGTTCATGAACAAGTCTTTAATGTGACTGTAAAACGAGTCAGCTCCAACAGTGATTAGTTTATTATCTACTGGGCGCGCATCGCAAAATCTCCGGTCACGTTCAGGAAACAGAAGTGAGTCGGTAGTTATTTTATCATGTGACTCTATGCTCTATGCATACACTATGCAGTTTATATTATATATACCGTATTTTTCGGACTATAAGCCGCTACTTTTTCCCCACGTTTTGAACCCCGCGGCTTAAACAACGAAGCGGCTAATTTATGAATTTTTCCTGGGTTTTTCCCGGTTTCACAAACTTCAAGCCAAAAAAACTGAACCCCATAACATTAGACCAATGACATTTCCGAACGGAAACGAAAAAAAACGCACCTCACCTGTGTTCTGAGCTGCACGGCATCGGGAGAAAAGCTTTCACCGATGGTGATTTTTAAACGCACGATGATGCCAAAAGAAAAACTCTCGAGAGAAATAGTTGTGAAAGGAAGGAGGAAGACCGTGAACAATGACTTTCTTGGTAGGCTACTGTTTAGATACAAGCTGTTGTAACGCGTTGAGTCAGGGTGAAGGGAGAGCTCGCTAACTCCAGTTGCAACAGAAATCATAAGCACAGACAGGTTTCCAAAACTCGTGCTTTTTTTATTTTTCTTGGCAACAGCGTTACGGGTTAGCCAAAGAAACTTAGAAATCAGCATCAGTAAAATAATAAGGACATAATCCTCGGTCTCCACACACGCAGTAATACTGGAAAAAATGCAGTGCCAGGCTATTCCCAAAATACCGCTTTGCTCCTAAAGGAAGCGCAACATATTTCACCCGTTACACCGTGTAACAGACAGTCTTTCATTAAAGCCTATGTAAAGAACATTATTGTAGACAGGTGCGGCTTATTTATGTTAAAAATAAAAATATTTGTAAAATTCAGTGGGTGCGGCTTATATATGGGTGCGCTTTATAGTCCGGAAATTAAGGTAGTTATATATATATCAAAATAAATTACGACTGTCAAATCGATTAAAATATTTAATCGTGATTAATCACAACTTAATTGCACATTTGTATCTGTTCCAAATTAACATTTAATACTCCAATCAACATGGACAAATATTGATGCTTTATTGCTTATTATTATAATTTATTATTATTATTAGTGAAACCAAATAGCCGGGTGTGTTCCTCAACAGCGCCGGGTGCGTTCCTCATGGCAAATTCTGATGCTGATTTGAGACTTGAGAAAGGTTTTTTTTTTAATCCGAGTAAAGAAAGGATGTCGTTAATAAATGTGTTGCGTTGAAGGTTATTCCACTTTATTTTTTAGAGGATATTCTACATTATTTCAGCTCTAAACCCCCAGACTCGTTCCCTCAGCAGAAGGTCTAGCTCTGACTGTTACACAGTGCTGCCACTGGAGACTCCTTCCCTTAACGATTAATCGATTACAGAGAACAGGAGGAAGCGAGCGAACGCTTTAAAATCACCCTGCACTACTTTTAGAGCTGCTAATCACAGAGAACTAATCACCACCTTCTGACCAATCAGGACCCAGAACCCAGCAGCAGCATGGTGGTGCTTTACATATTATAGTTTAGATTTCCTGTTTCACCAGCAGGTCTACAGTCTGCTGCATGAAGCCCTGAAACACAAAGCTGCACACACACACCCACACCCACACCCACACACACAGCATGCGCAAACTTCAGCAAAAACCAAACACTGCATGCAGGGAAGAGACAAAATGGTATGGTATGGGCATGGTAAATCCGATTGCCATGGCAACCATCCAAGGACGACAGCACATGATGGACACTTTATCTCAGGATTGATGTCCCAGGTTGGGACAGTAAGGAGACATGGTTCAGTAAGCATTCAGGAGGTGTTAGAGATGAAGATCAAAGTTGAGATAAAGTGTGTATCAGGTGCCACTTCAGGGTCGGGATGCTAACATGCTTCTGAGCCGTTTTACGTTACGATCTTGTTCCTTCCACAGCAGCGGGCGGACGGTTACCTGTCGACTGGACCGCCGAGAATTCCATATCTGACCTGGCGCTTTTGGGTGATAGCACACACAGCAGTTTGTCACGTCTCCTGGGTGTCCCGTTCGAGGACCTGGACCATTACCTCGAGGTGCCCACATTTTGCTGTCAAAAGCAGTGTGTGTGTGTGTGTGTGTGTGTGTGTGTGTGTGTGTGTGTCAAAGTGTCTGAAAATAGTAGCATCCCGAACTCATGTTCTTTTAGCCGCCCACCCACGAGCCGCCTCGAGCTCAGGGAGCCGAGAGAACCGCAAGAGAAGAAAGGAGAACGTCTCCCACACATCGCTCCAGCCGATAGAAAGACACGCCAGAAATAGGCGTCTTTGTTGTCTCGCCGTGAGCACCAATCACGTGCCATTTCTCTCTCTGTACTCCATCTCCTGGCTAACACCAACACCTGATCACATTGTCGCTACACTATACTTCTTGCTAGCAAACACCAGCTTGTTCAGTGTTTAGCCTAGCA
>JAAIIK010025552.1:0-24333 GCA_014706435.1 Silurus glanis
GGTCATGTTGCATGTTAGACTACAATATAAATGTGGACTGCAAAAAACAGACACAAATGTGATAAACTCACAAGAATGCAGAGAGAAGTGTTTGTCATCAGCACCAGCACTGGCTTCTCCTCGTCCTAGTAAGTGCTGGATGGAGTGCAGCTGGAAACATGGGTCTGCTAGAAGCACAGAGGAGGCCTGAGCAATCCTGCAACACACAAACAAAATTTGACTTTACTGATACGCACGTGTTTAACGATCCGAAGGTAAAAGTGCGTATTACATCACACAGACGCCATGTAACTATATGGAACCTGTAATGCCCACAAAAACCCACTTCTACATGCAAACACAATAGGAAAATATCCATGTTCAACTCCTACTCACAAAATGCCACAAATTTCATAGTAATGAGTTATGTTTGTTAAGTTTATTTTAAAAAAAATTAACAAGAAACTTCATGGGTTTCCAAAACTTTCAGTCAAACAGGAATGCAGAAAATTCATAGTTTACATTTTGATTTTTACATAAAATTTTATATATATATATATATATATATATATATATATATATATATAATTTATTTTATTTTATTTTATTATTATTTTTTTTTTCTTTCAGTTGAAAGATATCAACCATAGCAAACATTTCTCTCTGGAATATCTACCTATTGTTTTCATATTATTTCAATGGTTTACTCTTTATGGACAAAAATATTAGCACGCCAGACTTTTCCAGCCATATGTGATTCTTGTGTTACCACGTCTTTGCTGTAGCATTAAACTTTGCCATGACATAACCCTGTTCCAGCATGAAAATGCCCCTGTGCACAAAGTCAGCTCCATAAAGATATGGTTTATACGATTTGGAGTGGAAGATCTCCTACTATAGCGCTCTGACCTCAACCCTATTAAATACCTTTGGGATAGTTTGGAGCATTGATTACACCCCAGTTTTCCTCACTCTACATCAGTACCTGAATTGACTAACACCCTTGTGGTACAATGAGCAAAAATCTCCATAATCACACTACAAAATTTTGTGAAACATCTTTCCAGAGGAGTAAAAGTTATTTTAACACAAAATGTAACTAAATGTTGAATGGGATGTTTATAATGCACATAAAAATCTTACAGTCAGGTGTCCACAAACATTTGACAATATAGTTGTGTTTATGTTTATATGATAGAATACAAACCAACACTGTTTTAAATTATTTGCTGTCACTAAACAAGAAATAATCATAAACTTTATTATAAACCTAAATATTCCTGTTCCTGTCATTAGACACCTTTTCGCTACTATTTAATTTATTTTTGTACTTTTTGACACACTGTGTAAATGCCCAATTCACTTAATATGCACACTATGTAGGGTATAACATAATGTTGAATATTTTGTACAGTATCATTCTTTTACACCATAAAAGATACAAAATTAAAAGATGCATATGTGACATTTCTATTAAAAACACACAAACAATACAAAGGCCTATTATAATAACAGGTTAGAGTGCAAATATTTTCAGTTTCTACATGCAAAACACAAATAAGTACAAATGATGAAAACAAACTATTAAATTGTCCTTATGCAAAATCCTTCAGAAAGACGAGACAACAATCCAAAACATCAACCACTACATTCTCTAGAGAGGGAGAGATTAAAAGTGAGAGTTTGTAATAGAGAGAAATAAAGAGAGAAGAATGGAGAGAAATAAGGCAGAAAGAGAAAATGAGAGAGAGACAGAGAGAGAATGGAGATTAATTGAGTGTGAAAGAAAGAATGGTGAAGTAAAAGATGGAAATAGAAAGAAAGAGAGATGGAGTAAAGGGTGGTGTTGAGAGAGAGAGAGAGAGAGAGAGAGAGAGAGAGAGAGAGAGAGAGAGAGAGAGAGACTCAGTGAGAAATGGAGATTGCTAGAGTGTGTGTGAGAGTAAAAGGCGATAGAGAAAGAGATGGGAATGAGAAAGGGAAATAGAGAAAAAGAGAGAGAGAGAGAGAGAGAGAGAGAGAGAGAGAGAGAGAGAGAGAGAGAGAGAGAGAGAGAAAGAGAGAAAGATAGAGAAAAGGGATAGAAAGAGAGAAAGAAGGAAACAAAAGGATGGAGAAAGAAAGTGAGAGAAATAAAGATTGGTAGAGCATGAGAGAAAGAGGGAACTAGAAAGATGGAGAGAAAGACAGATAGAGTGAGAAATGAAGATTGCAAAAGTGTGCGAGAGTGAAGGGGGAGAGAGAAAAAAGAGATAGAGAGAGTAATGGAGAGAAACGGGGAGAGAGAGAGAGAGAGAGAGAGAGAGAGAGAGAAAGTCAGAAAGAAAGAGGGGGAGAAAGAGACAGTGTATGAGAGGAAGAGGGGAAATAGAAAGACGGAGATAATGGCAGACGGAGAGAGAAATGACGATTGCTAGAGTGTTTGAGAGAAAGGGGAGGGAGAGAGAAAAAATATAGAGAGAGGGAATGCGAGAGCGAAAAAAAAGAAAGGGATGGCGAGAGCGAGAGAGATTTATAGAGTGTGATAGAAAGAGGGAAATGGAAAAATAGGAAAAATGGAGAGAGACAGACAGAGTGAGAAATGAAGATTAGTAGAGAAGGTGCTAGAAAGGGAGAAATTGAAAAAAGAGAAAGAGTTTGGACAGAGACAGATAGACAGAGGGAAAGACAAACATCGAGGCTGTCATGGACCGCTAACATGTGATGAAGGTCAACCCCAGCAGCACACTTGTGCTGACAGCACACAGACACAACACCTCAGTGAAAAACAAACATGGCTTAAAATAGCTCCTCGTTGTTGTTTCCCGCCGCATTCACAGACACTACTGATACACACAGAGAGTAAACATCGCCCTGCTTTAAAGGCCGGTGGAAATACTGCTGTGAAAAAGTATTTGCCTCCTTCGTGATTTCTTGATTCGACAGGTCTGGTAGTAATCAGGCCTCGGTGTGGGAAGTGAAACTGAACTCAGCTTTCCAAAAAACGTGGTTGATCACAGTTCATTCATGATTTAGAAGGGGGCAATTAGTTGTTCACATAAGGTCAGACAGGTTTGGACAGCTTATTCCTTTCAATAAATGAAATTATCATTTAAAAACTTTGTTTTTTTGTGTAATATTACAATTTTCCTGATGATTTGAGTCATTTAAATGTGACAAATATACAATGTTTTTGTTTTTAAATCAGAAAACCAAGTCAAGACATTTTAAGACCTTTTTAAATCTTTTAAGAATGAAATGTAAGACCTATATCATGACATCGAGTACAACACCATGGATACTCACAAACTAAAACATTCTAAAGTGTTGAGTAAGCATTTCAACAGCGTTAGAGTTGGCATTACATGGACATCGGAAAAACAAGACCTCTTTAAAATTATTTAAGACCTAAAATAGCGAATTGAAAACTTTTTAAAGCCTAAAAGTTCGACTTTTTAATTGTTTTTAAGACTCCACAGAAACCCTGTATGTCACCAGCGGGTTCCAAAACCAGCTAGGAATCCAGTTGTGTTAGCTAGAACATCTGGTAAAAGAGTATCAAGCCTTTTTGAGGTTGATCATCGATAGAATACAACAGTCGGAAAACAAATCAATGTTCATTTTCATTCAATCTTTCCCTAGCTAGGAGTAATTTTTCACACAGGCGCGGACGTGAAAACACTGGCGTAATCAATTACAGCCCAAGGGGTGGACAGGCGACCCAGATAAACAATGGAGAAACAAATAAATGACAAGATGTATCCAGTAACAACAAGTCACACTGTCTCTGACATTCACATACACAAAACACACACACACACACACACACACACACACACAAACACACACAAACACACACTCACACAAACACACACCTGGCTGTCTTCCTGCTGATCAACTGGAAGAGGCAGGATGTAGCTGGGAGGGGTTTTTCAAAATGCATTACTAAACACACACACACACACACACACACACACACACACACACACAAAATGTCTTACTCTCCAGAATAAACCATTTACCACCCACTCATCTCTTACCTCTGGCTTCTAAAATACTCAATCACAAACGCACGCACACACACACACACACACACACACACACACACACACACATAGGGCATTATAGTTCATATTAAAATCACTAAAATATTAACACTAGGAGGACAAGAAACAAACAGGTGTTTTTTTCCCAAGATGGAGGACTTTATAAGCGGTACTCTAATTTGTGGATGATGAGGGTTTGCAAACACACACACACACACACACACACACACACACACACACACATCATAAGCATCATTCCGAGTCGAGGCTTCATGTTAACAGCTCACTGTGAGGGAACCACTCAGGACCTGCTTTCACATGCCACGTACACATGTTTCCTCTCACCAGGCATTTTCACACGTTGCGATTCACTGGAGAGACACTTTACATGTGCAAAGGCTTTGTCAACAGGAACACAGACGTAGCATGCTGTTTCGCTAATTAGGAAAACATGCCAAACTAGCCTATGGTGGTTCACTAAAGGTTAATCCCAAAGAGAGCATAAGAAGAATAGACATAGTGTACATACCACAGAGGTTCTAAATTCTCATTTCTGATTGGTCGGAAGGTATTGATTGGTTTGAATTGCCAGAATGTGCTGATTTATTTTCTAGAGCAGCAGCTCTGACTATTTATAGATTCTAGATAGATCTGTGGTTCAATATTACGACATTATAATTCAGTTCAACTTTATTTCTATAGCGCTTTTCACAGTGTCTCAAAGCAGCTTTACTGTACAGTGTTATCATAAATTTACCCGAGACAAAGAACACGTCGTGTTGTTTACAAATCATAAGAAATGAGTAGCATTACGAAAAATCGTAGGTTTCCGCTCATTAATTGGTTGTAGTATTCTCTGATATCAAAAAAAGGGCGGAGTTGAAGACGTACTTCACCGGGTTTAGCCAATTAAAATAAAGAATGCAGTGGCGTGTATGTTTAACTCAACCTCTTTTTTGACATCATAGGACACTTCAACCAATAAACAAACAGAGAAACTATGCATAGGCTACGCTACAGTACTATACTGTACAGTACTCACTATAAATGTGATATTTCTGCGAATGTACACAAACTTTATCTCGCTATAATCTTGCAACTGTTCCATTTATTGCGGAAATTAGTTTTTCGCGGTCGGTTTTGGCAACTACCCCAATATAAGGGGGACAACTGTATTTGTTATTTATATATATATATAGTGCATATTGTACAATATGTTTATTGTATTTGTATTTGTTTATGTATATTTATAGATATTAGATTCATTTATTTATATACATTGCTTTCTGCACTTCTGGTTAGATGCTAACTGCATTTCATTAGCCCTGTATTTGATTTTTTTACAATGACAATAAAGTTGAATTTTACATAATCTATACATCTATAATGAAAAAAAGATTAACGTTGGCATTAGTGTGTTTGAAAAGAAATGAAACATTACTATATCGTAATGTACAATTGAGTCATTGTACTGTTGTTCTATCTGGTGCCTTATGTTATTCTTATAAATGATGTACTTATTAAATTAAAGAATTTACAATTGATTCAACTCCTCCTTTGGCAACAGACGTATCGGTTCAACAGCTCAGGTATTGACCTTGAAGCTGAATGATGACAGAAACTAATCTCATCCATTTACGCTGCCGTGCTTTTTTAATTTGCAAGGTTAAATTCTTCCTTTTAAAATCAATATTAAAACTAATAGAGTAGGCAATGTTTTTGTTTCTTGTACTCTGAAATGTATCTATCTGATCTATCTGATCTATCTATCTATCTATCTATCTATCTATCTATCTATCTATCTATCTATCTATCTACAGTCACTGCCGATTAACAGAGAAAATAACAACAATACACATATGACACATTTCAATTTCGACTCGAGGGAACAGGTTGAACGTGTCGATCTGAGGCATGTTCCCTCCCCAGCTCAAGATGCTGACCCTGTCCTTTTGGCTTTTGCAGCGCTCGTCGAAAGCCTTAATTTTCCGACAGATTCTTCGGAGTGCAACAAAGAGAGATTGATTTGTGAGCGAAAGCCAGTCAGAATAATTACCATTGTAAGTTTAATGCGCGACAACAGCGGCTGAGAGACCCCTCAGGAATCCTTTTGTCTGTCGAATGACTCAATATATGGCTGAAGGTTTAAAATTCAAAGAAGAAGAAAACTTCTGAACTTCTGAAAAGAAATGATTGCCAAGTGTATTTCATTTTTCTGTTCTTTAATTTGAAGTCTGTGAAAAAAAAAAATAAAATACATCTATATATTATATATATATAAAATTTGAAAAAGGTATGCAGCATACAGACAAAACACATTTTAAAACACAAAACACGTTTCACTAAAGAGCATAATCGGTGCTAGAATTATCTTTTTATTTAGTAAGCAAAGATGTGCTGATGAAGTCTTATGACTTTTGTTTATTACTTTCACCCATAATCGCTGAAAAATATCTGTCAGTCAATAGATATCATGGAGATGGACATACTTTGAAATTTAGACTACATTATACTACAGGATATATTCATGTATGCATTGAGCTCATGTACATTACATTATATTACCTTACAACTTGGCAGTTAAGGATTAAGGGGCTTGCTCAAGGGCCCAGCAGTGGCAGCTTGGTGTGGCCTGGATTTGAACTTGTGGCCTTCAGATCCAAAGTCCTATGCCTTAACCACTAAGCCAATGTACTTATTCTCTTTTAGATTAGATTATATATTTGGACAGCAGAGCACATTCAGTTCAATATTATTTCTATTGCACCTTTAACAGGTATTCAGGTAATAGGTCTTGATATCAATATCTACATAAATAAATAAATTGTACACAATTATTACACTGTACATTCTAAATAGATATGTTGTTCAAAATGTGGTATATACTTATACTGGTTAAAAGGCAAATTTGTGGTCTAAATGTATCCAATATATGAGTATGTAAGGGTAAATACATTATATACTTATTACTTATTACTATAGCAAAAACTTACATAGACACTTGTGTATTTTAAACTATTTATATAGTAAAGCTTTCTTTGTGAACATTTAGTTTGTAGAGGAAACTCCCCTGAAATCAACCGAGCGTACATGTAAACCTGTAATTGCCTTTATTGCATTTTTGACCAATCAATGAAAGCTTTTTAAATCAGGCCTGCCGTGTTTTTGACATCGTTTGGATCAGTCAAAACCTTCTATGTGGCTTTTTTACCAAAGAAAAATGCTAGAAATGTTATAAATTATCTTCTCCACTTCTCCGGTTGTTGTGATTGCTGAATTATGGATACCTTTCCCAAAACGAGTATACGTCCAACTCGCACCATTGCATAGAAAATCTCTTTTATATCGGACTTATCCTAGAACGGTCCTGCACTCATCCAAGCCTCTTATTCACAATATACTCATAGTGCACATCCGTCTAACACACTTGTTTGGATGTATGATATACACCTGCAGAAAGGCAATCATTTATAATCACAATACCCAGTGTTAACAAAAAAAAAAAAAAAGGGTGAAGTACGGTTCCTCACAAGATTTCTTTCTAACAGAAACAGAAAACCCTCTGTTTTATACTTTAGGAATCTAAATGTATATCCTGCTGCTTTGTGACAATACCTATAAATAATGTGATATGTAACTATAAATAATGTAAATATGAACTGATTTGAATATGCAAACGCTATCCAAAAATAAATAAATCCAAGCCAGCAGAACGTATTTGTCTTTATTCTACACAGATGAATGTCCCGATCTGTAAGCAGCAATGCACAGACTTTTAGGAGACATCATTTTTATGATTTATTAACGATCTCTGACAGGGGAAAAAAAAATGCTTCATTGTCAAAAAGCCTTCATTGTCAAATTGCACTTTGTCTATTAGGAAAGCATATAGAGTAGAAGCAGATCGAATCGATTAACCTCCAGGTTCTGACCTTCACACCTTCTAACTGAGAGTATACTTGTTCTGAGAGAGAGAAAAAAAAAGGACCAAGCTGAAGAATTAATTTGGTCAAACAGAGACATACCCAAGATGTAAAGTCTGGTCTGCTTAATTAAATATGCTCTGAAAGATCACATGATCACTTCCAAGAACAGATAATGGCCAATCATTACACAACACAGTGAAATGAAATTATCTGACCTTGCTCTTGTAGCTGAGCTGTAGCTTTTTTTGTTTTTTTCTCAAGTCAGCTGACCAAATGAGCCTCCCTCACAAGTTCACCTGCAAAAGCTGCCTTCGATCTATCGTTTGTAGCTGTGCATAACTTCAAATAAAGTTCCAGCAGAGAAGCTGCTATGGTGGAAAAAAGTCAGCAGGACCTTGTTTCTGTGTGTGGGTGTGTACTGAAGCTGTGGGTACACAGAGTGTTATGAACTATGACAGCAGTCAGGGTTGGTGCAATTATGACTTCAAGGCAAAGATAGGGTCCTGGTCAACTAATACACACACCACACATACAGTACAAGCAGATCACAAGGACTTACGCACACTGGAAGATGCAGGAAATTGTAGAGCTAGTACAAAAAAAAAAAAAGAAAAAAGTAAATTACTAAATTTGAAGGCAGAAAAGAAAAAAAAAAAAAGCATAGAACGGTCTGAATAAAAAAATATGCATGAGCGAGTATATGCGTCGCAAAAACCTTTATTGATCCAAGCCAAAGGAAATCTGTCAAAGCTAAATTAAATCTGCCTTGCTCACTATTGCAAGTGAACTAAAAGCAAGCATTTTATAATTCCATTTAAAGGCAAACAAAACTTTTGCACTAGCATAAACCCGTGTATGTTTTCTGGTCTTTCAATCAACATGTATAGACAAATAGTTTATGGGCACCTAACCATAAAATCCATATGTTCTTTTTCAACCATTAAGTCCCTAATTGCTGTCAGAAGTAACCTCTTCTGAGATGTTGTACTAGATGTTGACCATATCTGACCATAAGATGTGCTTTTTGAACATTTATTTCCACATTTAATCATATATATGACTACTTATTATATCCTCCACTCTTCTGGGAAGATGTTTCACTAGATTTAGGATTGTGCTTGTGGAGATTTGCGCTCATTCAGCCGCAATTCATTAATCAATTTAGGTAATGATTTATGGGGGGGGGGGGGGGGGGGGTGTGAGGGTTGTGGGGGCGCTGGGGTGCATGTTTAGTAGGGTTGAGGTCAGAGCTCTGTAGCAGGCCACTCAAGATCTTCCATTCCAACCCATATACACCATATCTTCGTAGAGCTAGCTTTGTGCACAGGTTTGAGTCTACTAGTTCAATTAAAGAGAACAAATTTCCACATGCTTCCACATCCAAAGACATCCTATACCATTGTGTACCTCCAACTTTGTGGAAACGGTTTGGAGAAGAACCACACAAGTCAGGTGTCCCAATACTTTTGTAAGCTAGTACTTTATTTTAGTGTACCTCAATAAACTATTAAAATATTTTTTTATTAATGAAAATTATTACACATATCCCCTTTCTTTATAACAAATGTAATACCCAGATTTTAATAAACGCATCACGTCTTTATAATAAATGGAATAAATGGAAGTCTTTTTGCTTGATATTTTCATATATTAAAATCATGTATGTAATATTCAAATCTGCAGCTCAAAATGTAATTACTGGCTATTGTGCATGCCTTGAAATAAATTGCGTACTTCCCGTTAATATTATCCCTGCTAATTAAAGTTAAACAGACACTAGAAAAAATTTTTGTCACCGCCTGGAAGAAATAACCTGCCAAAAGAAATACTACAAAAAAAGAAAAAGGAAAAAAAAAAGTACAGAACAGGATGAATATGAGGAGAAAACAAAACATTGAACACTCCTTCTGTTCCATAGTTTCCAGCGCCGACCAATCGGTGCTTGGAAGAAACCCCTTGATGCCCCTCCTCTACGAGTGATGAAACTGTAAGAGTGGAGAGAGAGAGAGAGAGAGAGAGAGAGAGAGAGAGATAGAGAGAGAGGGGCAGCAAGACAGAGGAGGAGAGAGAGAGACTACGTAGTGTACACACAGGCTCTGTAGGAAACAGCCTGAGAGTGCGAGAGATCGGGGAAAAAAAGAAAAGAGCAGAAAAAAAAGGAAGACTCTGGAGGGGGATCCGTTACATTTCCGAAAATTGACGAAGCATCAGAAGGGGAAGAAATGCACTGGATAACCCCCTCGATCTGATAAACATTAGTTCTCCTGATGCCACGTGCACATACGAAAGTATGGAAACAAAGGACTGAAAGAGTGCAACATACTTCTGGCTTGGACATGAGGACGAACATTCGAGAATGTTGTCTTTTTTACTTCTGAAATAAAGAGATGATGTTGCTTGCTTCGAAAAAAGGGACATGCTACTGCTTGTAAGTAATGACTCATAAATCCTTTGCGTTATAAAGCGAACAGATTGCTTCTCTGAACTGCCATGAGTGCAGCACTCAGCTCATACTTATTTTAACTGAGCTGGACAGAATGCTGACGTTCTTGAAGATCTTATCCAAGTCTGCAGCAGCCAACCAAATCGTCTTTTAAGGCTCTCCTACCATCATTTAAATGCCACAACTAGAAGACAACATAGACTTTCAAGATTAGGTACCACGGAAGTGATATCTTTCTCGAGCATGGGGCAGAACCTACAACTGTCTATTGGCTTCTGGACTCCTGAAAGCTCCCTGTGGTGAGAGCTAACACATTTAAAACTTAGAGTAGCTGTCATAATCAATGCACTGTATCATAAGGAAACGCGACCTACTGACACGCAATTTTTCGGTGCTGGAACTACTGGGATATTTGGAGTAAACTCTGACATTTGGTAGGTGAAAGATTATTTGCTACTGTCATCACTTAATGTGTTAAATAATGGTTTATCAAACTGGTAATAACTGCAAGCATAACATCAATTTTAACCGTTGTTTGAAATTTGTTTACTTACAATTGTCTTTGTTTCTATCAGATTTAGAGTCCGCTTCAGATACCATCTTGCCATCCTGTCTAAACCACTGTGTTCTTAATGTGTGGGCATCTACCCCTTTAGCACTCTGGCTGCTCTGCAAAGCTCCAGCAGCATCCTGACGGCACAATGCTGTGTGCTCAGGGTGTGGCCGCCCATCTGATGCTGAGCTCGGTGCTGTTGCACTTGGCCAAGTCTAGTCTACCTGCTGGCTGCCTTAAAGTCTCAGACATCCTAAGCTGCAGCAATCTCGGACTCAAGTTGTTACCAAAAGAGTTACCGACACCAGCCGCCACCTTGGATTTCAACCACAACCATCTGACTAAGCTTGAGGAAGGCAGCTTTGCTGGACTTCCAAATCTCATTATCCTGCGCCTGGCTCACAATCATCTGAGCAACCTCTACCCTGGAACCTTCCGTAATGCGAGTGGTCTGCACCACCTTGACCTTTCGTCAAATCAGCTGAACAAGGTGGATAACCATTATTTCCAGGAGCTCGTGGGAATCAAGGAATTGCTGCTTTTTAATAATCACATTGTCCGAGTGGAAAGCAAAGCATTGATCAGCCTGAGCAACCTGCACAAGGTCTACCTTAGCCATAATCGTCTGACCGACTTCCCGTTCTTCTCCATTCAGGAGCACAGCCATCCTTTTCTTGTGACACTGGACCTAAGCTCGAACCGTATGTCCAAGCTACCTGTTGAGGACATTGCAGCTCTGCCGGCATCAGTTCAAGGTGGACTATACTTGCACAATAACAGTCTTATCTGCGAGTGTGCAATGTATAGCATGTTCAAACAATGGGAACAAAAAAACTTCATCTCAGTCAGGGATTACCAAATGGAGCATACATGCTTAATATATGGGGAGCCTCGTGCCTCAGTGCAGTTTCTCGAACACACTCGCTTCTTTGAAAACTGTACTGTAAAGGGACAAATCCTGCTTGTTTCTGAAACAGATAATAATTTGAAGGTGGACATAGGCGACACTGTGTTGCTGGAATGTAAGACTTCACTGAAGGGGCAACAGCTCACATACCAGTGGGTATCCCCTCTCAAGGAATATATTGTCCCACCAGGAAACAATGATGCGATGCGAATGTATGCAAATGGCAGCCTGGAGATTACTGCAGTGCGAGTGGAGGACTCTGGGGTGTATTGGTGCATGGCATTGGACCGCTATAATTTACGGAATGAGACATGGGAGGTAAACATAACGGTGACGATGCATTCCCATGAGCCTGAGCACTTCAACACGGGCTTTACCACTCTGCTGGGATGTGCAGTTAGCCTTGTACTGGTTCTTATATACCTTTATCTGACACCCTGCCGCTGCTGGTGCCGCAAGCAGCCTTTACCTGCAACACCCAGCCCCGCAAACGAATGCAGTGCCCAGTCTTCGATCCTGACACCTACGCCACCTGCCACCACGGAAGGACCCGGCCGCAAGGTCAGTAACAACAAGCATGTGGTCTTTCTGGAGCCCATCAAGGAGGTTCAAAACGGGAGGCCCAGCGAGGCACTGATCTCCGAGAATCCAAAGGTGCATGTACTACGAAACAAAGCTGACTCTTTCAACTCAGTCTTTTCAGACACCACTATCGTGGCATAGCATTAGGTTGCCATCATTACCAATCCTTCATTCCACTAAAATAGTGGGTCTTTCAATGTGGCAGTCTGCAACTTCTGCTGCCTCTCAGGACAGAGCAGGGAGAGGACTTCACAAGCCAAATGGCAAAGCAGGGAAAATAGCAAAGAAGGGAAAGCGTAGGAGCAACAAAAAAATAGCAGAGGACAGGTAAGAAAAACAGATGTAGCCAAACACTGCCCTGATCATGTACATCAAGCTTTAAAAGGAAAAGAGCACAGTGGTACAGTACAGGGAAAGGTATGCATGATGCTTTGGATGCCCTTTAACCCTGCTTGAGCCTTTAAAGAATGACTGCTGTACAGTAGATGCCTTGTTTAGAACTTATATGCCTCTGCTTTGGACTGTAACTCAATATTCGACAAAGAAATAGCACAAGAATTATAGAGGATGGAATGTGGTAGTAGATAATTTTTTTTAAGAAGTTTAACATTTTATCCATATCTGATTTTCTACATACAGTATATGTGCCCTTTATAAGAATTTTGGCATATTGTGAGAATGTGGAAAAAGGCTGAGAGGAATCATTTACATCTTGTAAATGTTTTTGGTCGACCTGTTTTCCAAGTTTGTAACAGATGTGCAGTTACTGTATGTAGCCAGTACTTCTGGATCTGAATGGAAAAAACCCCACAGATGATTACAGTGGATTAAAGCAAGCTGACTGTGTATTGAAATACACTCCCTGACATTCCACCACCCTTCCCCATCCCCACTTCCCTCACCCTTCAAACCAATGCCTTCTTTATCGATCTCTTAATAAACCATTGTGCTTCGACTCCAGAGGTAAATGCCTTCCTCATTATTGGAAAATATTTAGATTACTACAAAGGTTATCAATAGATCAGTAAGATATTTATATATCGATGGTTCTAAATAACTGAAGATTTCGTACACTTGTGTACATTGTTGTGGCAAAGACACACAACAAGGGTCACAAAGATTGATTAAACTTGGGTACAAATGTGTGATATTAATTATTTTTTTTTGGTTACCAAACAAAAACATGGCTCAACTGTGGGTTTAATCTTTTTAGAAAATTACATTACAGTGAAGCCACGAAATAAAATACAAAGCTAATTCAGTCTAGCTGTTTAAAACATTGCCTCCACAGTGCTCTGTAAGTGGAAAGATAAAAATTCAATTGCATTAGTCGACGGTATGAAAATACGTTGTCATACACAACTCAAATATATTTACTACGGGACATTACCCTAGTGCCGAAGCCCTCCACCTCCTGAATAAATGCATAAGAAATTGTCCTCTTCATCTGTTTTTTGAATGCAAGTGCACTAAATGCATGACAAGCATCATCAACATCATCAACATTAACAAGACCATCATCGTCATCACTGCCTTCAGCACTATGTTATGTCATGTTGACTTTAAAGCTTTTGCAAGTGCCGGTGGTTACACCTCGTACGATGTAAGGTAAAACCATGGAACTGAACGTAGCTCTTAAAGCAGGTGTGGGCTTAAAGTCCTTGTGTGCAACTGGCCTACCGATTAAACCTGTCATAAATTTCAATATCAAGAGGACTCAATGGGACATTTAAATTGTTAAAGCATAGTATAGTGATAAAAGTAGATGCATGTGGTCTATCCACTGCAATAAACATCAACACAGAGAGTGTGTGTTTATCTAGGTGTGTTTTTATGTGCAATTTCTGGGGTCCCCATGAGAATAAATGTCAAAAATCAAATGTTGTTAGGAGTTGGCACAGTGTTAATTAGCTGTATATTAATAATTATATCAATGGGGGTCATCTGACCGTAAGTGTGTGTGTGTGTGTGTGTGTGTGTGTGTGTGTGTGTGTGTGTGTGTGTGTGTGTGTGTGTGTGTGGGTGCAGTCCTGAGTTTAAAAAGGTCCAATCTTTCCCAATTAGCCATGGCAGTCATAACAGCTCAAGGAACCAGGCCTGCCAGCTGAACATAATAATCCCTTATTCATTTGCATAACGTCTGTGCCTATGAGGGACTCTGCCATCTGTGTATGTCTGGAAAGAGGCTGATTCTCAAAACCAGGAGGACAGGAATACACACACAAGAGCACACACACACACACACACACACACACACACACACACGCACACACAATATCGATCTTACCTTCACTTCAAGTGCAGATGAACATGATCAAACATGCACTTACAATAGTAATACGGACAAACTATCTCAAATCAATCTAAAAATCTCCTTGCATATAAATGTATGCAGTCATTTAGATGGCTAGAAAGACAGATGACAAAATGGGACTGTCATCAGTGTCTCTCTGATAAACCGAGCTTTCAAAACCAACAGAGCAGAACCAATAGTCAAGATTTTATTGTCACATATAGCTTCATTTTATTTATAGCGCTCATCCGTTTTGCGCCAGAAGGCGGCACGGCTGTTAAGATTCCCTGCTCGTTCTTTTTTTCACTACATGACTTCAATTTAATAATAATAATAAAAAGGGGGGGCTTCCCTCCAAAACAACAGAAAAAAAAACCTGAATAATGTGTTGCAGTAGATGCAGCTCAAACAAAATAAACAACTTAACTGAAATGGGAATCCGTCTAACTTAATGTGGTAACAGTGTTTTGTTCTTTTTCCATCTTCTAACGTTTCAGTAAGCTTTCCACCGTCAAGACACTGGACTGGAGAAATCCAATTAGATTTGCCAAACTGTCTGTGACGGTGAAGTGAAAGGGACGAATGTGTAATTGATTTGCTTGTGTTTATTGGCTAGCTCATAGCGTGTAATGGGATGTAAAAGCCGCAGGAAGAAGGCAAAAGATGCAAATGATGTCAATTTCATTACCTAATTAAAGCTCAGCTCTCAAAAAAAATGTCTGTGATGCTAAATATTGTTTAAAGAATATCCATTTTAAAACCAGTTTTAAGCGTGCGATAGCGAATTGGTCGATTATCCCAAACAAACATTTTCCCCAAAACAGACGTTCAGGATTCAGGTTTGTCATCAAACTACAGGCTGAGTAAAACAAAAAAAGCTTGTTTAGCTAATAAGCAGTCTTTAAACATTGCTAAATAGGTCAGTTACCTCCTAAGAGCAATTTATAAATAATACGTAGTATATGTTGGCTCGTTTGCTAGCATGAGCAGAGAAAGTTTGGAACGCTTTGGAATATTGCAGAAATTTCTGTCAGGTTACTTTGTTAGCTAGTTAACTAGCATTAAATGATCAAATATCAAATCCAGATAGTTTCTAATCAGCATCTGCCAAGCATTTGAGTTCAATAATACAAGCATTGATGTGACTGAAAATTCCTGTCAGAAATGATTTTAGCTTTTATTAGCTCATTAGCTAATATTAGCCATAAAGATGAGGAATTTCTTTTTTTTTTACTCAAAGATCTTGTGTGATATCTTGTGTGGTCACCTGATTGTAAGCCAAATTTAAGCACTCTTCAGAGTTTATGCAGAGAGGCAAGAAAACATCCAGTGAGAGGCCATTATGCAGGGGGAAATGCCTTGTTAATGAAAGAGAAGACAGAGGAGAATGTCCAGACTGGTTCCAGTGACATGAAGGCCTTTGCTAACTCAAATAACCAATCTTTGCAAATGGGGTAAACAGAAAAGCATATCAAAATGAAACTGAGGAAGCTATTACATAACAGCAGAAGACAAGCACATCACACTCCTTTCAAAAACAAGAACCTGTAGCTATCATGGGCAAGCTAACCCAAGCTGCATAACAGAATTAGAAAGAAAATCACCTGGTCTTTTCCCAGTCTTCACTCGTACAGTTTGGGTAGCTTTGATATCTGTTCTTTAGTGTCAAGCTGGTAACTCAACCTCATATCATATTAATATATTAATATTAGGGCTGTCAATCGATTCAAATATTTAATCTCGATCAATCACATTATTGTCATTAGTTAACTAGTGATTAATCGCAACTTATTCGTACATTTTTATCTGTTCTAAATGTACCTTAAATTAATACGTCTATGTTTTTAATAAACTAACTAATTGTGACAGATGTTATAAAATCTATATTTTATATTCATTTAATTATTTTACACTCTGGAAATTATTCTTTTAATATGAATTTATTTCGGTATGTCATTTCTGTAGTTATAGTTATGTAAATATTTTCAGTGGTTGTTTTAATTGTGAATTATTGTACGTGGCTCCATAAGAATTACGTTCCGGTTCCGGTTGCTTTCCCTCAGTTCACAGTAAGCAATTGAGCTACAATGTTTAGTGATTTAAAAAAAGATTTTTCGGTGAAGTTTATTTTTCTCTTCTTTTTTTATATATGAGTAAAGAAAGGATGTTTTGCATTGAAGGTTTTAAATTTATATTTATTTATCTATTTTCTTGAATAGAAATAGTCAAACAAATGCGCGCTGCGTTAATCGCGCGTTGATAAAATTACTGCCGTTTAAATTAATTTGCGTTAACGCGCAATTGACGTTCATTTTGACAGCGCTAATTATTACAAAAGAATTTACAAATTGTCTTATGAATGTATCCAGGCTGAACAACCACCATATAGAACACAAGCAGAACAAAGATGATGACGATCAGGTGATCAGGAATGTTTCTGTTCTCAGTCATGTTTACATCAATGACTCCCTCTGTCTCATCCACGTTACCCCCATACGTCTTGCTGCCTTCTGCTGTGCTCGTTGTTAGCTATGTAGGCTAGGCAATGTCTGTGGTGACACACCAGTCTTCAATAGCCGCTAACACTAGTCATTTCCTACTTTGTTTAGTTCTTTCCAAACCATACAGTGTCCATGTCTGTATGTACCCCTTCGATTTATTACTACCACAGAGGTCTGGTTTAGGAAATAATCACAAATGCATTTAAATTTGTCACTGTGTTTTCAAAGGTAGACACAGGCATGAACGGTCAGTGGCCTCAACAAATAATGCCTGGATGTGTTTAACTGTAATTTGTATACAACATAAGTCATCCACCATGCCCTTTTGGTTTGTCTTTTTAAAGTAGGTCCTATCTGAACTGGCACATGCAATCCGACTCACAAAAAAAGGGCAAAATCTATGTGCAGGTCTTAGCCAGAGTTCTAACGTGTCTGAGATAAAAGCGAGTAGATCTTGAGAGGATACCCTCCATAATGAATGTTTTTTTTTCCCAGTGAAAGCCTGAGGTCTGGCTCCATTAGGAATTCATCAAATCTTCCAAAGTTTACTTCTGGACAGAACGAGAGGCAAACCGATATCAATGAAAAATAGTGCAGGTAAAATGGCTGGGATTATGGAAATAGGAATGGGATCAGATCAATCACATTTAGGTTCTCCTAAACAAAATTAATGTAGATCCACCACTTTGGCATTCGGTTTATCAATTTAAAGTCATCATTTATGCAGGCGCTTTATATAGAACCCATTAAAATGCTGCTATTCCTGGACTACATCCTCCCAAATGGACATGGTAAGTTCCAGTTCTTGCTGTGAGAATCACTGACCTGAGAAACTGACTGCTCTGGAATGTTGCTCAGCACTGCATATCACTAGCATGAACCCAAAGGTTGTGTGTGTGTGTGTGTGTGTGTGTGTGTGTGTGTGTGTGTGTGTGTGTGAGAACTCTCAGACATGTAGCTCAACAGGATGTTTTACATATTAAGCAAAAAGGCTGGAGTTGGCTCAAGTTAATTATCTGACATCACGAATAGAAATTCAGAGCCAAGACTGAATCGTGTTGCTACTGAGAAGCCATCTGGGGTCTTTTCCAGTGAGATGGTTCCAGCAGTGTTGCTCAGTGTTGTTCGAAACAGACAACCAGTCAAAAAAAAAAACAAGCAATCTAGTTCTGTACGTCTGTACGTATCATGTTCCAAGGTCACTGCCTTATAAGCTCTGTTTAGGAGTATATTATTATAAATCTCTGCAGTGACAAAATATTTAGATGTTCCCAGCTCCAAACATTTAGTCAGTTGGTCTACTGTGGAACAGTTGGTCTGAAAGAGATAAATGACCCAGGCCAACTGCTGGGTGAATGTGTACCCTGCTAAAGATGAACGGATTTGCTCTGATCCAATAGCAGGGCTCAGTTTAAACAATATAGGCAAGTGTTTGTAGATGATGGGATGGTGGGATATAAAAAAAAAAAAGAAAAAGATCCCATCTACCAACTGTGTACTCGTTTAAGCTCTGTTTAACTGCAGAGCGAAACCAGCAGGTGAGTAGACGAGGCTTGACGATATTTCATTTGCGAAAGAAAGGTTGAGAAAATGAAAGCCAGCGCCAAACAATAGTCGCAAATTCAATAAAGCATTAGCATTTCTGCAGAGTGTGTCAACACAACACAATATTACCTTCTAGCATTAACCCAGGTTAATAATACCCAGGATAATGGCTGCCACTGATATCTATTGAAAAGCAGCAGAAGGTTGGGTGAATAGCACCAGTATATATACATGTGCAATAAATTCTTGCTTCATGGTCAGTGATATTAGGATTAGCCCCAGATCATACAAGGCACTAAGCAATCTAAAGTAGTTACTGAGCTGGAATAAATGAATGAATGAATGAATGAATGAATGATAGACAAAGTTTAAAAAAAATCATTTGATTTGATCCTTTTTACAATGAAAAATGACAAGATGATCAAGCGTCAAAAATAATGAAAATTAAATTCAAAAATTAAAGCATTCAATAATCCAGTTTTTCCATACTACATATTTGTCAGTACTGAATCTAATCTAAAAACTGAAAAAAAAAAAACTGCAATGTTCCTATAACTCTGTCAAGACAGTCGTAGGCTAAAATACATGAACTGCCTTTTGGCAACGGCGGAGCGGTTTTTCACCCTGACACGAGAAAGATTCCTACAATTCCAGAGCATCCTGGAAACAACCGAATGTACTGGGTGCTCTCGAATCATGCTGACCAAAACACTTCTTTATCACCTAAAAGGACAGCCACTTCATTAACGGCAACATGTAAAGAGCAAAGCTGTCACTCTTAGCAAGTCACCGAGATGCTCAGATGGTTAGCAATACAAATGTGCTAGTGAGCAATAGAACATAGAAGAAGTTCACTCCAGAAGGCGGAGCTGGAGGTGGCAAAGTTGAAGATACTGAGATTTTCATTGGGAGTGATGACGATAAACAAGATTAGAAATTAACTTATTAGAGGGACGTAGGACGTTTTGGAGACAAGGTGAGGGAGGCACGATTGAGATGGTTTAGACATGTGCAGAGGGGGGATAATGTTGTATATAGGTACAAGAATACTGAGGATGGAACCACCTGGAAGGAGGAGAAGAGAAAGGCCAAGGAGGAGGTTTATGGATGTGGTGAGGAAAAAAAATGCAGGTAGTTGTTTTTGAATGAAGCAGATGTAGAGGACAGGGTGGTGTGGAGAAGGATGATCGGTTGTGGCGACCCCTAACGGGAGCAGCCGAAAGACGAAGATATTTATATATATACATGTTTGCATGAAAGAGCAGCACAACTGAGGGTGTATCTGTAACATGACTAACAAAAAGGGTTTCTTTTTTCCTGTCAGCTTCATGATACAATCATTCAGACCATGTTGTCAGTACAAATACACTTCACTGTGCTATTCTCATTGTTGTAATAAACACCCCAAATACATTGCCCAGATGCACCTTTAAAAAGGAGCTAATTTATACGAGCAAGAAGAAGACTAAGTGCATTACAAGAACACAAGGGTGTAAAATTCACAAATGGTGTAAAATTTTGCTTCTAGCCTTTTCTTTTTTTTTTTTTTTTTTTTTTGCTCTGTGTCTTTATTTCTCTCTCCTCTCCAGATGTGTCAATTCTCTCGCTCGGCTGGCAAGCGCTCTCTCGCTCCTGACATATGGATCACGCTTTCGACTCCACAGTAACGTCCGAGAGCGGCGCGTACTGTAGGCCAATGCGAGGAAAAGTAATACAAGCAATGTCTGCTTAGCCCCCGATCGTTCTTCTCCGCGCGAACAATGAATCTTTACGGAAACACGGTTTCAGACACAACAGATGGAATGGATGGTGCCCACGCCGTATTCGCTGGCAGAAGCACGATGAAAACGCCACGGAAAAAACGAGTGATACTGAAGATGTCTGGTCGAAGCCGTCGCGGTTCTCGAAAGACACTAAAGCAACGAGGAAAGGAAAAAAAGCGTAATAGCATCTGTTTGTCGTGAATGCGTTTAGATTGACAACAAAGGATTCTAAATGAGGTTAAGAATAAAGCATGGATGATTAATAAAGTCTGGATGTACAAACACTTTCCGTGTGGGTCAAAAGTGTGTCGTTTGTGTGCTGTGAGTGACTTTACTGACGCGTGAGTAATGAATATGACATTTTAATACTCGCCAACAAGAAGCACATCAAAGCGCTAACAAATTCATCTAAAAGATAAACACCACTCATTCATTTATACCCAGTGGTGAACAGTAACAAAGTTAATGTCATTATTTTTACTGTACTTTCCTGAAGTATTTCCATTTGAGGAGACATTTACTTTAACTTCACTCAATTTCAATGTCAAATATCGTACTTTTTAGCTACATTTAGCAAAATCACTCGTTCCTTTTTATTTATGAGTGGATAAAAACGTAACCGGTCAAACACACAGCAAGCCACCAATCAGGGTAGAGCTCGCGCTCTGTTTTGATCGCCGCTTGCTGGTATCTACTTGGCAAAAACATGCATTTCAGAATCAGCTCAACAGCAAGCAAAATATTTTGAGAGGAAAAAACGAAGGACGAAATTCCTGACTCGAATTCGCCACAACACATCTGTCCTTATTTGCTTGAATTTATTTATTTATTTTTTTTTTGGAGTAATTGGAAAAAAGGTTTTGGGCTTGTGATCGTTTTATTAGATATCAATTAGTGTTTGACTTATTAATATCATTCTATAATAGACTGGTGTGTTAAGAGTAACATTAGAGTCTTTTCACATAACCTAAGTTGATTAAGTTGATTAAGTCTTATTATAGTAATAAATCATAGAACTTTGGAAGTACATTTGAAGGCAAATATTTTGGAAATTTGACTCAAGTGAAAGTTTAAATGGAGCCGTTTTACTTTTATCGGAGTAATATTTTACAGAGTGCATCTCTACTTTAACTCAAGTACATGGTTTGTGTACTTCAGTCTTCGTCCACCGCTGTTTATACCCAAATTTGACCTAGATTAAGAAATATTGGGCAAAGGAAACGAATGCAAGATGAGAGGCCTACCAAAACCAAGCAACAAGGTTTCAAGCAAATGCAAAATGTGATGGATTTTCCAACAGCAAAGCTCAATCTGTAAAAGAGTTTCCAGTGCGGTAAACAATACTAATACAGTTTACTGCTCATCAATCACAGGAGCACACCATGAAGAGGATACAGCACCCTGTTGCATCATCAAAAAATAGCTATTCTGTATAATCATTTTAACAGCGTAGTTAAATAAGGGAAAATGTCAGAAACTGTAACCTAAATCACATTTACAATCTAACAGAAAAGTGTGAAAAACATAATACAGACACTTTCGCGAACACGAACAAACCTGTCGGAAAAAATTCGAAACCGCATGAATTTTTTTTAAGTGAAAATTTTTTTTTTATGAATTTTTATTATTTTTTATAACTTAATACAAGATATTGTATATAGTATTTTAAATATTTTGATTAGTTGTAGTATATTTTGTTGATTTTTTGATTGTATTTATAGCTCACATCATTAGGAGATATGCGTAGTCAATAACGAACACAGTACCAACTTACGAACAGATCCATGCTACGAACGGTCGTTCAGAACGTAACTCGTTTGTAAGGTGGGGAGGATCTGTATATAGTACAGCAGGTTTTACTACACAAATTTCCAGTTTTATACATTTTTCTTTTACTGTCAGGTGTAAAATTAAACATTTACAAATCAGTTTTGATAGTTTTATGTAATAATTATAATATTTTTTTATCATTTTATATTTTATCTTTTGTGTTTACCCATGTTTATTTTTTTGTAACAAACATTATGTGTGATTCAACATTAATTAGAGGACCCCCTGCAGTACCGTCGCAGACCCCCTAGTGTTAAAGACCCATGCTTTAAAAGATAGGGGTCATATTTAAACTTCCTACTCAAGTAGGACTGTGGATTCGTCTCAAACATCTGTCAGCAAGAACAATTCAGGCTTTCATCAACCTTTGTCCATTATGGTGGATGTCACTACCAGGGAGAACCTTGCAAACTATCTACAAGAATCTAATCATGAAAATAAAAGACATTGTAACTAACACTGGATAACAATAGCAAAATATCGACATATAGAACCAGTGTATAATAAAGAAACCTTCTGAAATTGCCAAAGAAAACCCAGAGTTATGGATGAATTATGGGTAAATTGTTGCCTCATCTCCACCCCATCACATCTCCTGCTAAAGCGATTACTCTGTATCGCAATACAATTAGCACGGCACCACAAAGCGAACCGAGCTTCTCCGAGCCGCCGGCAACCGAGGCGAATTGTCATGATTTGTTCTTCTACAAGAGGTCTGCCTCGATAGAGTGTGCATAGAGGTTCATTTTTCAGCTGAGACTTAACATTTGGTACAAAAGAAGTGGTGATGAGACAGTTTTCTTAAATCCATCTACTTCATCACTCAATGATCGTTCCATTAAAATGCACTCCATTTTTACTGCATTTGTCAGCAAACTGGTCGCGTTTGCCTGTGAGGTGGCAATCAATTTCCCCTTCATTAAGTTTAGCTGGTCTTCAGTCTTCAGAAGCAGCCCTGAAAGTGTGCTCATTCTTATTTAAAGCAGGTTCACCAACACAAAAAAACAGAATATGCCTTTCTACAGCGAACAAAAAAAGGGAAATTCAATAAATTTCACCACAGATACATGCTTAAATTATTGTATTTCCTAGATTTGCTAATGCATTCGAACTAAAGCACCCATAAGGAAGGCATCAGCCCAAAACAAGCAAGTCTTTTCCAAGCAGGTTTTGTTAATGGAGGCTGAAGCCTGCACTGAATGTCTCACTTGGGTGCCCTCCCTAAGCTTCGTGACTGTGAGTCGGAAGGAAGTATGCTAATGAAAATGTTGTACACAGACACACTTTTGGCAGAACGTTATCAAACCAAGCCAAGCGGAATAGATCCAGCTAATGTGTGGTTAATGTGGGAGTGAGGCAAGGGAAAAACCTGGCACAAAAACTATGGCAAACGATGGCTTTTCATCAATTTTGTGGACACACATCAGAGCATGAAATTGGCTGAAACCGTCACATGGCCACCGGGCACCACCGCTCCAAACGGTACACCAGGGATCCAAGGAGATGCAGATGGTGGATTCAATCCAGATGATGTTCAGGTCTTAGTCAATGAGCATGCCTGGAGGAATAAGGTAAAATGTGCCCATGCTTGGGTGCGGAGCTCGGCCACAACCGGAAACCACAAAAACAGAGAATTCGGGCAATGACCAAGCATTCCATTCTTATTTTGTAAAAAAAAAAAAAAAAAAAATTAAACCATTCTGCCATCATACTATCGTTGTATATCATGCAATTTTCCAAAAAAGGCAAAGAACTATAAATCATGGTTAATAACATATTACATTTACAAAATTTGCTACATACATTTAACTCCTATATAAAACTGAGCCGTTGAGAGCTTGAGTAATAGATAAGGGCCTTGATCAAGGGCCCAGCAATGACAGCTTGGCGGTGCTTGGATTTGAAATAAAATTACCATTAAAAGTTATTATTCAGGCAAACAGGAAAATCCTGTAACGATGTCACGAGACGACACGTATATATATA
>JAAIIK010025554.1:0-22771 GCA_014706435.1 Silurus glanis
CACACACACCAATATATATAAATAAAACAGTGGGGGTTGCGGTGGGTGTTCACTATTTTGTAAAATAAATTATTGTTGACCCAAAACACCTGATTCGCCAAATGATCTCTGAAGGTGTGCTGTGGTTTCTGGCACAAAAATGTTAACAGCAGATCCTTTAAGTCTAGAAAATTGCGAGGTGGAGCCTTCATGGATCAGACTTGTTTGTCTAGCACATCCCACAGATAATTGATCAAACGATGATCTGGGGAAAATCAGATGGTCACTGCCTTTACGGAATACTATTGACAGTAAGTAGTGTATTTGGTCTGCAAGAATGTTTAGGTAGATGGTAAGCATCAAAGTAACATCCACATGAATGCCAGGCCCAAAGTTCATCAGTTCATCAGCAGAACATTGCCCAGGGCATCACACTGCCTCTGCTGCCTTGCGGCCATCTCTTTCCTAGGTAATCAGACAAACCCATCCTCATCATGCCAGGCCACCTTCTTCATTTGCTCCATGGACCATTTCTGATGCTTACATGCCCACTGTACACACACTCACTGTTAGACAGGGGTCAGAACACACAGTGCATCACAGCCTGCTGTGCATAGGACTGTGTTGCTGCACACCATGAAACATAGCTAGCATGAATGTCTACAGTAGCTCCTTTGTAGGATCAAATAAAAAAAAAAAAAAAACTTGCCTTTAATCCCCACCGGCATCAATGTGCCTTGGGAACGGTATACCGTTTGTCTGTGCATGGACCACTTTTGGTAGGTACTAACTAATGCATAGCAGAAACATCTCAAGTCCTGCCTTTTGGGAGATGCTTTGACCCAGTCATCTAACCCCAAACATAAAAAAAGGTATTTTATCATAAGGCTGCAACAATAAGGTTGTAAAAATAAAGGAGTCTAAATACAGACTGCATAGGGAAGGTTTGCATTTCTTTTAAAGAAACATCCTCAATTCTTCATGGCGTGGATTGCAAAAAAATTTGGAATAATGCCTTTGAGATTTTGGTCGATGATGACAAGGTTGTATCACACAATCCTGCAGATTTTATGTTTTTATTTTTGGTCAATATGCTGAAAATAGCCATTAGAAGATGCTAAATTGTGGCCACATAAAGGGATGATCAGCAACAACACACAAATAGACTGTGGCATTCAAGCAATGTCTGATTGGTATTAACAGGCCCAAATATTGCCAAAAAATACACTCCCCTTACCATTACCAAACCTCCAACGACTGGACTGATGACACAAGGCAGGTTGAGTTCATGGATTCATGCGTTTGGTGCCATATTCTGACCCCACAATCGGTGTGCCTCACAGAGGCCCACTAGATCGCAATATCTAGTGCCGGTGAGTCTATGTAAACTGCAGCCTTTAAACTTTCTGTTCTTGGCTGACAGAAGTGGAACCAAACACCAAAGCAGCCCATCTGGTACCAAAAACCGTGCCTATTTGAACCGATTTTGATGTATACTGAACAAAATTATAAAGGTAACACTTGTTTTTGCCCCCATTTTTCATGAGCTGAAGTAAAAAATCTAACACTTTACTTATGTACACAAAAGGCCTATTTCTCTCAGATATTGTTCACAAATCTGTCTAAATCTGTGTTAGTGAGCACTTCTCCTTTGCCCAGATAATCCATCCACCACACAGGTGTGGCAGATCAAGATGCTGATTAGACAGCATGATTATTGCACAGATGTGCTTTATCCTGGTCACAATAAAAGGCCGCTCTACAATGTGCAATCACACAGCACAATGCAACAGATGTTGCAAGTTTTTGAGGGAGCATGCGATTGGCATGCTGACTGCAGGAATGTCCACCAGAGCTGCTGCCCATGAATTGAATGTTAATTTCTCTGCCATAAGCCGTCTCCATAGGCATTGCAGAAATTTTGTACATCCAACCGGCCTCACAACTGCAGACCATGTGTAACCACACCAGCCCAGGACCTCCACATCCAGCATCTTCACCTCCAAGATTGTCTGAGACCAGCCACCCGGACAACTGCTGCAACAATCGGTTTGCATACCCAAAGAATTTCTGCTCAAACGGTCAGAACCGTCTCAGGGAAGCTCATCTGCATGCTCTTCCTGTTCCAGTTCCTCCAATATGCAACAACTTCGCACAGCCATTGAAGAGGAGTGGACCAACATTCCACAGGCCACAATCAACAACCCGATCAACTCTATGCCAAGGAGGTGTGTTGCACTGCGTGAGGCAAATGGTGGCCACACCAGATAATGACTGGTCCCCCAATACAGTAAAACTGCACATTTTAGAGCGGCCTTTTATTGTGGCCAGCCTAAAGCACACCTGTGCAATAATCATGCTGTCTAATCAGCATCTTGATCTGCTACACCTGTGAGGTGGATATATTATCTCAGCAAAAGAGAAATGCTCAATAACACAGATTTATGGAAAATTTGAGAGAAATAGGCCTTTTGTGTACATAGAAAAAGTCTTTGAGTTCAGCTCATGAAAAATGGGGCCAAAAACAAGTATTGCCGTTATAATTTTGTCCGGTGTATGATGTAAACCAAACATTACCTAAAGATCTTGCTGTGAATCTTGTGTAAATAGTTATTCTTCTGTTTGTTTAGCTGATTGGTGGACAAGTGAGTAAATGTTACTAACAAAGTGCTCAGTATGTGTATTTCTCATATTCAAGAATTT
The DNA here is from genome assembly GCA_014706435.1 of Silurus glanis. Classification (NCBI taxonomy): domain Eukaryota; kingdom Metazoa; phylum Chordata; class Actinopteri; order Siluriformes; family Siluridae; genus Silurus; species Silurus glanis. The sequence goes on from JAAIIK010025554.1 coordinate 2,683, forward strand.
ATATCGTTCTCCCAAGAAACACTTTAGAGAGAGATTTTCCTCTTAAACCAAATTCAATCGCTCATACATTCTGGTGATATAAAAAAAAAAAAGTGCTTGAGCTTTGGATTTGCTGAAGTAATCAATTTGCTTATAAAAGTAATGGATTTTTTTTTTCTTAAGATCTATTAAAATGTACTAGTGCTGAAATAAAATACACACACTGCTAACTGCCCATTAAAACCCCTTTTTAATATAAATTAACTAGAAACTGAGGAGCTTCACCTTGAATATTCCAACCCAGTCCTTGGGATGGGGCTTGATGAACTGTGTGAGTGTGTAGTGGCATTCCAGAGCAGCATGGGGGAGATAGCTCTTCCCCATGTTCTGGAAGATGACATGAGCAAAATTTGACGTTTCCATGCTAGCAGGTGCTGACAATCCCTCCTGTAAAACTCTATGCATCTATCAGCAGCTGGCCCTGTATTAAAAACATGAGAAATGCATAGATGAGTTACTGTCTGTTATGACACATCCGGTACTTCCCCAATAACATAACATAGGCCGAAAAGTCACACATTCGGACTTTCCAAATCTTCAACAGTCACCATAGCAATGAAGAGCATAATCAATCCCATAAATCATTTGTTTTGGCATGACAAAGTCTCACATGACTCGATGACTACTGATGTCGCACTTATTGAAAATAAGATGAAAGATAAGATATTATGGAACTAGGCATAAACGTGTTGGAGGTAATCACTCGTTGTTTTGGCACTGTGACAGCGTTCAAATTCCAAATGAATGTGTTATGTATACTGTATGCTGTGTACATGCATATAAGCCTATGGATAACTTGCTGACACAGCCAACTATACTTTATACTAGTTAAATGTGCTAGAATTCGTATATTGGATACGCAAGACACTAAAGAACACGACGTTACTGTTATTATTATTATTATTATTATTATTATTATTATTCATAATAATTATCAACTATAACGATCCAGGCTAACTAAGCACATAATGTAAGACAAAGTTCGTTGCTAGTAGCATATGCTACAGAGCTAAACAATAACAAATGAAGTTCCCAGTCATTTCCTAGCCTTTTTTTTAGCCTAGCCAGATTAAAAAATCCTAATTCGGAGTCACACAATTCGGGTTTTGTTGTCATTCTAACGATGAGAAGATCGAGTTGCTTATCATGTAAACCTATATATATATATATATATATATATATATATATATATATATATATATATATATATATATATATGTAGATATGTATGTAGGAGTGGGCACGGAGCGGATCTCTAAACGCTTAGCATGCTACTTCTGAAAGCGGATTATCTAACTAGCGTTAACTAATAAGCTTCTATTGACCTCAGACATCCCGGACAACGAAAAATACCATATTCACCAAAAACAACTATCACAATTATATATAAATGGAGTTTAATATCAGTGTACAACTATATAAATCGTGGCCTACCCCATGTTTTCCAACCAGCAGAAACCCTCGGTCGTGTTGTTGACGCACTTTCCAGACTCAGCTGTACATTCCCCACTTCGCTTCCTGGAACATGACCACGTGACCGTCTGACGCATGCGCTTGAAACGTCGATCTTCGAACCTGAAGGGAAAGTTTACACCGATGCTCCAGCACACCTCTGCTGATATGAGATCAGACCAACAGGCCTCGTCGACCACTTTTACCCATGTGCAGTATCAAACCATTAACAGTTCAGCCCTGCAGGAGGGTCTTTCTCATATCTGATATTTCTTAGGGCACTTTATAATAAAAATTCATGAATGTCTATAGTAGTGTGAAAAAGTCTTAGGCACGTGTGTTTAAAAGCATTAGAGAAAAGAGTAATTTTTGAATAAAATGAAAACAAATGTTTTCTACATGAACTCAAAAAGCAGTAAATGGTATTAAATTAAACAGTCGGTATATGCTTCCTTTAGAAATGCGTGGACGTGTTTTTTTTTTTTTTTTTTTTGGTAGATGCACCAGTAGATGCAAATTTCCGCTGTTAATTATAAAGTAAATAAAAGTGCTAATTTGTTTTAGGTCTTCTAGAGATTTAGGCTATTGAACTTGGTTCTGGTTTTGCAGGTAAAACCTGACAACTAGCATTGTGTTTTGTCTGAAAAGTGGTGCATTGCCTAATGTTACTCTATTACTGACATACAAACTTTTTTCTTTAACATACTGACCCAATGATGTGTCCTATTTTTTTTCCAGTTTTGTAATATAAAAATTTGCTAAAAAATGTTTGTTAAGGCTGCCCAAATGTCACCTTACAATCAAAACAGAGCATTAACTGGAAAATTACATGTACCGATATATTAAAAATTTTAATATTCTAGATATAAAATGGTGCTGCACTAAGTGTACAAGGACTGTCCAGGTATAACATTAAAACCATTTAAATGTAAATGTAGTGGCACCTGTCAAGGCGAGATGTGATAGTCCCTTTAACAGTCCATTCTCAGAGATGATATGTTGGAAGCTCTGAAATGACAGTTTAGCTCCAGACTGGTCACGGTGCATCAGAATAAGGTGGCCTGGTCTGAGGAATCACATTTTCATTTGCATCACATGGGCACCCGGGTGTATGACTGTTGTTAACCTCAGAAAGAAATGGCAACAATATGATAATGAGGAAAGCCAGCCGAGGTACTGTTCTGCTGCAAAACCAAATACACCTCTTAATGGCAAAGGTTTTCCCTAAAGGTAATGGCCTTTTTTAGCATGATTTCTGTCCGACTGAGCTTCTGTGGAATGTGCTGGACAAACATGTCCAATCCATGGAGGCCCCACCTCACAGCCTACAGGACTTAAAGGATGTGCTTCTAACTTCTTGGTGCCAGACACCACAGCACACCATTGAGGTCTTGTGGAGTTCATGCTTTAATGGGTCAGAGCTGTTTTTATGACATGTGAGATCTATACAATATCAGACAGTTTGGTTTTAATGTTGTAAACTATAATGGTAAACTATGTGGTTAACTATAATTTAAATTATTATTATTATTATAAAGATTTATTTGCTGGAATAGACAGGGCAAATAATCAAGATCTTTTAGAATCCAGCTTGCAATCTCCCATTGTTGGGATTAAATGCTTCTTTTATACATATCATTGAGTAGCCCTCACATGCAGCATAAGTTATTATTCTGTAAGGTGTCACACACCTGGGTCATGGCAAAGCTTATTTCTCAAATATTTTCTTGTTTATTTTGCCAAATGTTGTCTTTTTTTAGATTATATATTTTGTTTTTAGATAGATTGGATATCTATTTTATGATATATAAAATAGAACTTCACTATATTGCTAAAGGTTTGCGATAACCTGGTCATAAGTATGATTTGAGCTTCGCATTCAAGTTTGGTCCCAATTTGCTCTTAGAATTCCCTCCACTGTCCTGGGAAGAGGTTCCAATAGATTTTGGAATGGATTTGTGGACATTTGTGTTTATCAGGGGTGTTAGTAAGGTCGAGAGTTAATAAAGTAAGGTTTTAGTAAAGCCAGGTACTGATGTATGGTGAAGAGGCCTGGAGGGCAGTCAGTGTTCCAATTCATAACTCTATAGCAGGCCACTAAAGATCTTCCTCTCCAAACCATGTAAACCATATCTTAATAGAGGTTACTTTGTACACAAGGGTATCGCCATGCTCGAACGGGTTTGGGTTTCCAAGTTCACATGAACGCAAACATTTTATATACCACATCCAAAGACAATTGTTTGCCTTCAGCTTTGCAATAAGTTTTTTGAAAAAAAAAAACATATGGCTGGAAAAAACTCAGGTGTCCCAATACATTTGTCTACATAATGTACATTTGAATGGCAAGAAAAATGTATATAAGTATGCTGGCTCAGTGGGCAGTGTTGCCTCATCACAGCTCTAGAGGCTGCTCCTGACTTTTATTTACTGTCTGGCCTTTCGGAAGTCCTCCTTGTGTCCACAATGGGTTCCTTTTGCCTTCTCATAACATGGCAGTAAGTGTCTTGTAAGTCTTTAGCTGTGACAGCATGGTGCATCAAATTGGCCAACAAGCCATGGTGTATTCCTGCCTCAACCAGAGTTCCCTGGATTGTCTTCATCTCAACCCTGACCACGATAATGTGGTTACTGAACATAAATGAATTACAAACATGGAAGTACATATTCCTGGATAACCCCAACCTCTTTTTCCCCCACACAAAATTGGCCTTTCACCAAGGAGAAACTAGATAGACAATATTATATTGTAAGATAATGAATAATATATTTTTTTTTTTTCTAAAAACTAAAAAACAATTACAGTAGTATGTTATGTTAACACAGACAAACACAAAATAACACTATTTTGGATGCCGATGATGATAGTTTTCCTAGCACCTGTTACAGCAACTTAATTACAAAAAATTGGTGATCACCAAATAATTAATCTCTGTACGTAATCTACAATCAAACAATTTGTGGTATTAAAGACGCTATTGTTTTTCTCAAATGAACTTGGTCTCAGCAAAGACTCGAACTCTACCCACTGGCCAAGTCCACATTTCTACTTATAGTGTATCTAACCAATAGGATTGTAGCTCTGAAGGATGCCCCGCCTTTTCTAGATTTTCATTGGAGAAAAAGCTGAGCAAACTCAAATCTGTTTGGACAGAAGTTGCATCATTCATTTACCGTCCAATGTAGACGCTTGTGAGTCGGAGGGCAGCAGTAAAGCAGCATGGCGGCTCTGTTAAGGGGCACTCGCAGTCTTTTAGGAAAATGGCACAACCATGTCGCCTCGTTGCAGGGTATGATTGGTCATTTTTCTTGTTAACGTAATTTTCTGTTATTGTGTACACAGCGTGGCGAAATATTGTACTGTGATAAAAACAAAATGCTTTGTTAAATGGAGCCGTTTCATAATGTTGAAATTGTCACACTGCCAACTTTAGTGTGCGTGTATTTACATTTGGTTACATTAATCCTAGTGCTCATGAACAGTGTTTATAGACATGAGTGTGTCATTGACCTGTTATGGGCTTTTTTGTTGTGTGTCCACATCTAGGATTTGTGTTTTTTTTGTTTTTGTTTTTTTTTATTTTAAGATCAAGCTTCAGGTTTAAACCAAATTATAATCGAGCTCCCCTTTTCCAGTGTTTTACCAATATCAGATAGTGCTGCAGGGTTTTCAGTCATTTACAATCCTGCCCTAAAAATCATGTTCCCAGGAAATCTCAGCTAGATAAGTTACTGATTGTTCACCTTAAGATTAGCTGAAGGACATCACTTATGATTAAGGACATTATGATATTTTAATTTCAGTCTCCAGATCCATGGCCTCCAAAACACAGGTGGGCTTTATTGGCCTGGGGAATATGGGAACCCCAATGGCCAAGAATCTGATCAAACATGGCTATCCTGTGATTGCTACAGATGTCTTCCCTGAGTCTTGCAAAGCGCTGCAGGAGCTGGGTGCACAAGTAAGAATACATAAAACATAACTGTGTGTCTTAAGAATCTTATTTTGGTGTTTATTATTATTATTATTATTATTATTATTATTATTATTATTGAGCTACGGTGGCACAACAGGCTCTCCTGTGTCTACAGGTCAATCCTGATCAATCCTAATGTCTTTGTATATAGTCTTCTGTGTTTTGTGTAAGAGCAGGATTTGTCTGGGTTTTCCAGTTTTTCTGCAACCTCCCATATACATGCTTGTATGTAAATTGGCTATGCTAAATGGTGTGTGTGTGTGTGTGTGTGTGTGTGTGTGCGTGCATGCACGCACATGCACATAGGGGCCCTGCATTGTGCTTGGGTGTATTCTTTCCTCGTGTCCAGGATCGACTCCAGAGCCACTGTAAACCTGACCAGGATAAAGCCTTGACTAAAGATTAATGAATTACTGAATTAAACCTACTGGTATTCACTATTTGACATTAACGTTATAATGTCATTGATTTACTTTCATATTTATTTTTGTGCACATTTGGACATCATTTAAAAAACCATTGGTCTTTCTTTACAAAAAGTGATCTACTGAAAACAAGATATTATTGCAACTTAGTACAGCATCGAGTCTCCTCGTTTATTTAGATATGACTTTATTTTCTTGGATTTGTAATAGATTTTGGACACGCCTGCAGATGTGGCAGACAAGGCAGACCGCATCATTACAATGCTACCGTCCAGTCCTAATGTTACTGACGTGTACACAGGCCCCAACGGCATTCTGAAGTAAGCTGTGTTTACTGGTTTCGATCAGTAACGTCAAACTTATATATCTATATATCATATATATATATTATATAAAATGTAATTTTCTTTTATAAATCATGTTCATTAAAAGTTGCAGAAAAAATTATTTGCCCACATGTATAAGCCTATAAGGATTATTGTTTATACTCACATTTGTTGTGTCCTTTTGGTTTTTCAAGGTGTACCATTTATAGAACCTAGGCATCTGCATGCACATGGTCAGATTAAAATGGAATGCGAAGGGGTTTTACAACACACACACATACTCAAATTACAATAAAACTTTTTTTTTTATTATTATTTAGCAGTGATTATTTTTTTTCTGCAGTTACATTTTCTGGTGGACAACATGGATGGTGGTATACAACAAGCATAACATGTGTTGTTGTATGTTGTGTGTATATATATAAAGTGTGTATATATAATCTTCTGTGCTTCAAACAGCCAAGGCAAAATGTTTGAGTGCTGTATAATAAAATTATTATTTTTTTTTTATTTATTCTGTGTTAAATAATTTATTTAACAATAGGCAAAAAAAGCTGAGCATTGTTAGTCTATTTATTTTATTTGATTTACATTTCCATATTTTGAATTTAGTCTTAAATCAAATGATTACTATATAACATGTTTAAGTTTAGCTATAGTGGAATTGTATGTGAGTGGAGAGCCTGTATATCGACCTTAGTAATATTAACTCTTCCCACTTTCTATGCTCTCATATATACATCGTTTGGCTATACAGGAAGGTGAAGAAAGGCTCTTTACTCATCGACTCCAGTACCATTGATCCAGCAGTATCCAAGGAAATGGCTGTTGCTGCTGAGAAAATGGGTGCTGTTTTTATGGATGCGCCAGTATCTGGAGGTAAAAGCATGTCCCCACCACAGTGATTAATGTGACCAAAACCAGACACAACTGTTTTATTGGAGTGCAATGTCTAATTGTTTTCACACACATGTCCCCAATTGGGGTGATTCATTCTGAAGTGATTTCTTTTCCACCTAAGGTCGGTAGGGGAAAAAAAACATGACTCGGCTTTGATTCATTCTTTACCATAAGCAGGGGTGGAGAGAGTAGTAAAATATTTTACTCAAGTAAAAGTACTAGTAATATGATGAAATTTTACTTTAGGTACAAATAAAATAGCTGGTTGAAAAATCTACTAAATAAAAGTTGATTTATTCATTTACAATTTAGAGTAAATGATAAAATATTGGTTAGATTTACATTGCCTCTTTTAACTAATGTGTATATCAGTATTATCAGCATCTTCCAGCGTAAACATTGTTTGGCTCTCAAGCTAGTTTTTAAATAAAAGGGACACCTTTACAAATCATGCTGTAGACCATCTTTACAAAAAACAGTGGAAGGATTTTGTTGTTGTTTTGAAGTAAGATTGTGTGAGGTAATTACAGTTAGGACTATATATTTGGACATGGGCACAATTATTGTTATCTTTATTTTGTGCTGTTATTTTTGTGCTGGTTTAAGTTACTGTTGTATAATGAATATGGTCTTGAGGTGCATACTCTCAGCTTTAATTTGTGGGGATTCACCTTGTGGGTTTAGGACCTACAGCTCAATCTGCAGCCCTCCCTTTTTTTCTGGGGGCCAAAATTAATTGACTCAAAAGCTGTTTAATGAAGAGTTGTGGGCAAAATTATGCGGGTAAAAGTTCTGGTGTTGATTCTAAGTATGGCATTTGCATTTGGAAGCTGTTGCTCTAAATCCATCTCATGTGGTCAAAGGATTTCTCGATGCAAGTGAAACAGGCCATCGTTAGGGCTAAAGGAGAGAGGGACATTAGGAGTGGCCACTCAACAGTTTGGTACATTGTGGAAAAAAAATAGACCGGTAAGCTTATCAACATAAAAAGACCTGGGCATCAAAAAAAGACAACATTGGTGGATGATTACAGCATCCTCTAGAAAATTTATGGAGAAGGCTTGGAATAGCTCATGAAAAAGCATACATCATCATTTGTAAAACCCTGAGGCATGGACATGCATGGCTTCCAGTAACACTGGGTCACTGTTTTTCTTTTTCTTTTTTTTTTCTTTTTTATTAATGATATGACAAAAGACAGATGCAGCTAGATGAACTCTGAAGTGTATAGGGATATACTATTTGAGTAAATGCAGCAGCGTTGATTGAATGGTGCTTAACAGTACAGATAGTAACACAAAACATACTGCAAAAGCAGCCCATGAGTTTTTAAATGTAAAGACTCAATCTGTAATGGCTAAGTAATTAGCTGCAAATGTATTTGAAATTACTAATGGCTTATTAATGGCTAAGTAAATGCCGCAAATGTAAGTGATCAGCATTGCACCTGTTCTCAACTCCATCGGGCATGGATTTTACTTGCTGAAGATGAATCAAAAGGCAGAAAGACCCACGAAATAACAACAACTGAAGGCAGCTGCAATAAAGGCCTGGAAAAGCATCACAAAGTAGGAAACCACTCAGTCTTTGGTGATGTCCATGGGTTTTAGACTTAAATTGCCTACTAAGGATTTTTGACAAAATATGTAAAATTAATCTTTCATATTTAAAACTTAAATAAACTTTATATATGTTTCGTTAATTTGCCCAATTACATTTCAGTCCCTGAAAAAGGGGGGACGGTATAAAAAATTAATTGCATTATTAAAAGCATTTGGCATATCTAAGTTCAACCCCTAATAATTAAGCTGAAGATCTACAATTTCATCGCAATTGTTTCATTTTAATCTGTTCTATTGGCATACAGAACAAGAAATATTCCTTGCCTTTTTTAAGTTGCATTTTCCTTTACTCAGTAACGGATGTGATTTAAAATGTTGCAAAATAGAAAGCTTTAAAGAAAATACTTCAATCGAATTACAGTAAAGTAATTTGTTGCTTTTCACCTCTGACCATAATTAAAGTTCAATAAGAGGGAATTTATTTTATTTTGAAAAGGAAGAAATATGGGCATCTTTACATTTTCAATAGTTTATATCTTTTATTTAAAAAAATCTGCTAACTGCAAGAAAAATTCCTTGTCATTATGTTTAACATGTTCTAGTAATTTTATTTGTTTTCTAGAGGCATCATGACTTGTAAAAATGCATTATTAAAGATTAGTCCTTCCATTCAACATTAGCTTTCTTGTAATTATGTAGGGAAAATATCTACCGTATTTTTGGGACTATAAGCCGCTACTTTTTCCCCACGTTTTGAACCCCGCGGCTTAAACAACGAAGCGGCTAATTTATGGATTTTTCCTGGGTTTTTCCCGGTTTCACAAACTTCAAGCCAAAAAACTGAACCCCATAACATTAGACCAATGAAATTTCCGAACGGAAACGAAAAAACGCACCTCACCTGTGTTCTGAGCTGCACGGCATCGGGAGAAAAACTTTCACCGGTGTTGATTTTTAAACGCATGACGATGCCAATAGATAAACTCCAGAGAGAAATACAGTAGTTGTGAAAGGAAGGAGGAAGACAGTGAACAATGACTTACTTGGTCGGCTACTGTTTAGATACAAGCCGTTGTAACGCGTTGAGTCTGGGTGAAGGGAGAGCTCACTAACTCCAGTTACAAGAGAAATCATATAAGCACAGACAGGTTTCCAAAACGCGTGCTTTTTTTTTCTTTCTTGGCAACAACGTTACGGGTTAGTCAAAGAAACTTAGAAATGAGCGTCAGAAAATAATGAGCACATAATCACACACACACACACACACACACACACACGCAGTAATACCGGAAGAATGCAGTAACGTGCTATTCCCAAAATGCCACAACATATTTCACCCGTTACACCGTGTAACAGACACTCTCTTTCGGTAAAGCCTGTGTAAAGTTTATTAGTTTCAGTGTAGACACCTGCGGCTTACTTACTTATTAGTTTATTTACTTGAAAAATACATCGCCGTCTCCCGGAAAAGGTATTCGTTAAGGCAGAACCAAAGTATTCATTGAGGAGGAAAGCATTTTGCTCATCAATGGACCCGATCGATGAGCTCCTTATTTACTGTCAGAAACACAGGTAATTCATACATGCAGTCATGTTGCATGGTGTCTTGAGAGAAAGGTCACAGCGATGAAGAGGTGAGAAAGCAGTTAAAGATCAGTGAAAATGAAAACGTTTGTATAATTTAATTTATTTGTTTGCAGCAGAAATATTTGATGGGTTGGAAGTAGGGCTGGCAATTTGATTTATATATATATATATATATATATATATACACACACACACACACACACACACACACACACACACACACACACACACAAACAAGTGAGATGATCATCACTTAAAACCTCTGCAGGGCAAGTGTGTGGAGATCACAATCCACAATTATATCAAAAATATAGAGGCCAAACCATAAGGTGCAAAACAGAATTAGGTTGGAATTATGTATAAGAGTTGAATCTGGAACTAAGATTAAAAGTGTGGAGAAAGAAATGATGCGTTTATCCTCCAAAGCTTAAGCACAATATATGTAGAATAATTGCTTATGATTATAGTTCTTTATTTTTTATTTTTTGGAAACCGCTCACTAATCTTTAATGTTCATGTAACTCAAAGGTAAAAACGAAATGAATTCAGTATTCTAAATAAACATTCTGATGGCAGTTTAGAGGGAAATACATCCAATCTTATTGGAACGAACTTTATCATGCAGCAAGAGAATGAATCAAAACTTGCAGTGAACACATGAGTTGGGGAAAATTGGAAGGTTTTAGACTGGCGACTCACTAGACCTTAACATTTTGAAGAAGAGACTGTACAGAGGGCCCCTCATCTTTTGATGTCAAACCCAGATGTCTTCAGTGTGCAGCCAAAAAAATAAAGAGAGAGAGAGAGGGAATTGCTCAGCCTTTGTTTTTTGGGATTTTTTTTGTTTGGAGGGGACTGTGTCATGTGTTATAGCAATTCTTTCAACTAGATCTTTTTTGTCAAATTGCTTACTTGCATACTAGATAGTATGCAACAAAAGATGTTTCACATAGTGAAGTCTACTATTATGAACAGTAATGCAGTTTGGGAGCTTGTGTTACATTTGTGTTAAATGAGAAGTGTAATAAGGGATGCGAGTGTTCAAGTTTGCAACTGAAATAAAGACTCACTGAGCACTATATCAGGAACACCTGTAAAAGGACAAAAGTATTTGCATTCTTGCCATGTGCATAAGTATCCAAAGTACTATGATTTATTATGGCTATATTGTCCTATTGTCATTTTAAATCACAAGAGTTTTGCTTATCTGAAAAGATTCTAATGTTATCCATAGCACACCGTTCTGTTAGTTAAACACTGATTATCTATTAAAATCATCATGAGCCCAAAACCTTGACGCTAAACAATTTCCATTAGAACCAAATCAAATAACAGGATTTGAGACAGTTTCGGTTTAAGGATTATTTGAATTATTACTCTTAAAATGTTATGCTTGCTGTTAAATTGATGCTAAACTAAGTAGATACCAAGCTGCGTGTTTGACCAGTTACGTTTTTATTCACTCATAAATAAAAACTAACGACTGATTTTGCAAAATGTAGTTGAGTAAAAAGTAAGATATTTGACTTTGAAATGTAGTGAAGTGAAAGTAAAAGTCTCCCCCAAATGGAAACACTTCAGTAAAGTACAGATACGTGAAAAAAAGCTACTTAAGTACAGTAACGAATTACATTTACTTTGTTACTGTACACTGGTATTTAATAACTGCTAATCTCCTGGACGTTTCATGCACAACTGTCTCTAGAATTCATAAAGAACTTCTGATCTCTCTTATAAACAAGATTATTCCACCATTAGAACTACATGCCCACAAAGAAAACCCATTCTGTTCAATGTGAACTTTAACTGAAGCTTTTGACTAGTGTATGCATAATTGTATACATTGTGCTGCTGTTACATGAATGAATGCATAAATGATTGACTGATGAATGAATAAATAAATAAATAAATAAACTGCAGCAAAATAAATCTGATTATCATTGCATAGATAAGCATTCAGCATTCTTTTGTCTAAGGTTGGCTAGGTGGCTGGAAGTAAATTTCTGCTCAAAATTTTGCTTCAAGATAGAAAGTAATGTACACATGAGAGAGGCCTGTCCAGTCACCACTGTACTCCCTTTTGCTATTAGTGTGCTGGGGATGCACTGGGACTGGGCAGAAAGTGACTCATGCTATTAAAATTGATTTCCCACCCACAGACTGACTACTGGGGTCTAAACAAACGCACACGTGTGTTCGCGCACACACACACACACACACACACACACACACACACACAGAAGACATGCACATGTTCTTCATATATGCTTTCTGTTTGTTCTTCACCTTTCAGCTAAATACGTCCCATATTTTTCGAGCTCCTCACTTTTTACGATGCAGCCCCTGCAGATTAATGAAGATTTACGTTTTCAGTCCCTTTCCTACTGCACTTAGATTAAATCTGTTCGGATGTCTATGTTTAAAACAGACTGTTCTGCATTGTATTTAGAAACACCATGCTGCAATCTCTGTGTTAACTTCTAATCTACAACACTGCCTGTGCAGACCTTCTGATATAAGTTGCAATATCTCCAGACCTACAAGAGAATGAGTTCAAGGCTGCTTACTTAAGAGTTTTAAACCTTTCAGCTCCACTTTGAGGGAGATTACGGATTAAAGGAAAGAATAAATCACAATGTGGACTGTTAACGATATGCGCCTCTGTTATGTTTTCATCTTTGGCTACAAATGTTACACCTGCAATGACCGGCCTTGGCCACACGAGCACTTCTAAGTCACTTTTGGTATGTAAAGGTGTCAAGTCCATACACAATTTATTTGTGTGCAATAATCCTGGCAGTTTCTGTAACACATCCTTCCTTTCCTATAGTCTTGGCAGAGGTGCAATGGCTACCTCATGTTCTAAGACAGCCGCTACTTGTACTGAGCCAGCACCCACTCTGTGCTTTATGGCCCTTTTAATCAGGAAGTTGTTGCCTCTGGCTTTTCGGCACGTAAACAACAGCACGCTACTAGTTTTCTTTCCTTAAATTGTTGCCTCTCCCGACAAGACTGCGTCAGCATGGTTTGGCATGGGCGCCGCTGAAACGGCTTTTGGGTGCGAAACAGTCATAAGAATTCCACAAACCTGCTCAGTCTCTGTACTTAGCCCCTCCAGTAGACATTATTCTCAGCTCTACCCTTGTGCCTGTGAACCGGCGTAATGAAAAGTGAGCCACAACAAGACTGAGCATGACGTCACTTTCGTCCGTGTGTGAAAGTCGATGGAACTGCTCTGCTGTAATTATAGAACTTTTTCCTGCCTGTGTAATTAAGGCCCTGAAAAAGTCAAAGTAAAGAGCCACACAGGCACTCGGATTCTTTATTCTTATTGATTTATTGCTACATCATGTAACTTTATTGTTTATTGGACTTGCAGTGGCATATATACAGATTGAAATTTCCAGTATGGTGAAAAGCAAATATCACTCACTAAGTTTTATAATGTTCATGCTGCCATTTTTTTTGCTATATTTTAGAGCAGTACACTGCTTGATAACATTTACTTTTTTTTTTTTTTTCAAGAAAATAAATTGTAGGGCTGTAATGACTCCTCAAGTAAATCGATTACAAACATTTTAATTAATTTGCCTCGATGCTTCGATTAATCCTTTTAACTACACACCGAGCACCATGTTCCCCACGGACCATTATTACTGATGTACCACCAGCAAAACTCTGGACATTTAAACACACACTGCAGAATGAAAAAAATTGGAACGGGGAATAAATAGTGAGGGACGAGGAGAAGATTTAGGCCAACAAAAAGCCAGAATGTTTCCAAAGTTTGGGATAATTTCAAGCTAAAACATTAAGATAACAGTGTGGTTACCATTTTTTTTTAAAGTCATTTGGAATTGATTATCTTTTTAATTTACAACAGTGTGTTCAAAAAGTCCCCCCGCAGTGGCCGAATAGAGCAGGTAGTGGAGCACGTTTGGAGCACTGGCTGTAAATACACTGATTTAGTGCATGCAAAATTTCAAGCAGCTTTTCCAGAGACAAGTAAACCACATCACGATACTGTGAGAGATTTAATAAATAACTACAAGTGAGAATAATTCAGTTTCATTACACGAATCGTTTCCAATATCTTACTCTACATGATCACTGGAGAAGAACATTTTGAGTGCAACTGTATTTGTATTTTCTTGTAATATGGCTATTAAAGGCGTTATATAGGTTTAGATTTCCTCGATATTCTTGTATGCAATTTCAGCAATAAAGTTTTTTCGAAAATGAGAAACAAATTTCTTGTTCATTTTAAGAGACCCATCTATATATATTAATAAAGAAAAAGTACTTCCTATCCGATTAATCGGCGGAATAATAGTTAGAATACTCGAGTACTAAAATAATCGATAGCAGCAGCCTTAGTTAATTGCCTGATTTATGTAAGCTCTGGTTATATTAATAATGGACTTAAACATGAGGACTATAATATTTTTATTCCGCTCAAAATGCAATTAGAATGTCGTTTACAAGCTCAGCTAGGTATGACCTAATTGGGTACCACCTTCAGAAAACAGTTTTCTGATTGGCGCAGGTGTTGGAGCCGCCACTTCTGGTAAGCTGACCTTCATGGTGGGAGGAGTGGAGGAGGAATTCACAGCAGCCAAGGAGTTATTAAGCTGCATGGGAGCCAATGTAGTGTACTGCGGTCAGGTTGGCACAGGACAGGTACGCCTCTGGTTCTGCATTTGATTTTGCATTTATGTAATGCTGTTATGTTTTATTTGTGTATTGCTGTGTTCTGTTCATAGGCTGCAAAGATCTGTAACAACATGCTGCTGGCAATAGGAATGATTGGCACGGCTGAAACCATGAACTTAGGCATCAGGTATAGTTGGCCAATCTTACTTTTCCTTGAAGGTGAGTGGATATTTAAGAGGAAATGCTATACATTCTGCATCACTCTTACTCTGCGTGTGTCTTTGGTGTGATTTTGCCAAGTTATTATATTATGCCTTTTTTTTTTATTTGCATATTTGTAGGCACTGTTGATCTGTCACATTTTGTGATGTAACCAAGCTCTGTTTTGGTCTCTTCCGACAGGCTGGGGCTTGATCCCAAGCTACTGGCAAAAATACTTAACATGAGCTCAGGCCGCTGCTGGTCCAGTGATACCTATAATCCTGTTCCAGGAGTGATGGAGGGCGTGCCCTCAGCCAACAACTATCAAGGGGGCTTTGGAACAACATTAATGGCAAAGGTAGGGTTTGTCTGTTTTGTTTCCCTGTTCTTTTTCTGTTATGCTCCTGTTCTCATTTATACTCTTCCAGCAACATTAATTACATCTTCCAAAACCATCGCTTTTCTTTTTTATTAAAACAAGAACATCTGTTATCGTTTTGCTTAAATGGGGTTTTAATCAACAACAATGTAAAATAATTGCTTAAAATACAATCTTTTACCGCAGGATCTAGGACTTGCACAGAACTCGGCAACAAACACCAAGACGCCGGTTCCACTGGGTTCATTGGCTCATCAGATCTATCGTATGATGTGTGCACGTGGGTATGCCAGCAAGGACTTCTCCTCGATCTTCCAGTTCCTGCGTGAGGAGGAGGGCCAGTAGAGAGTGGCACTCCCAATTGTGGCCTAATCGTACAATCGTTCATCACCAAGATCTGGCGAAAATAACATTTGCACAAAGTGCAACATTCACCAGTGTGATCCGCAAGACTTCAAGTCAAATGAGTGAATGAGTAGAACAGAGGAAGTAAATGTATAAAGTAAATTTCAGTCCTTGTTTCTGGAATCATGTTACCTGTTTGGGCCTGCCCTGTACAAACCTTTCTTTCCCCCATGTTTAACTCTTGACACTGTGAAGCTGAGGCAGTTTGCTTTTATTTGTTTGTCACATTTTGTGGTGGTGTGTCCTGTAGACTGATTTTCAATTATATGTGTGGTCATGTCAAAATTGCTCTTATGGTTTCAGCCGAAGGAACTGGCAGCAACGGCAATGAGGAAGTCACACGTTTAGACTTTACTAAATATAAACACTCCCTTGCTACAGTTAGCAGAGCCATAGCACACCTTATGTTGCTATAGCACTTGCTACTTTTTTCCGTTTTTTATTGGTAATGTTTTTTTTTTTTTTTTTTTTTTTTTTTTTGCTAGTTTTATTTTCTGCTGTGGTGTCTAGCAGGTTTGCAGTGGTGTCTACATGTCATAAATCTTATGTCTCTACTCTGAAATTAAAGCAGGGGAAAAAATCTGTTCTGACAGTGAAAGCTGGTTTCCTCTGTGTGACTCTTAAATTCCTGGCTAACACGCTCACTAATGAACTCCAAATGATTTTTTTTTCTGTTCAGTGTCCTCTTCGGCAGTGCGATGCTGGAAAAATGGTGACGTGTGTCATGGCGCTTTAACTATCCAAAATCAAAATCTACTGTGCTTTACTTTTGGTACAGTTTGTTTATGTAAGTGAGAACACAATAACATTGCAGACAAAAAAAACAATGCTCCAAGGGTGATTTAGAAAGTGATTGTAATGGAGTTCAGTCATAATGAGAGAGTGATTCGACTGAATCACGCAACTGAAGGAAATGAACTAAAGTTCGTGCTTTATGGTTGTGGGAAAAACAGCTGTGCTTGTTTGTAGGAAATTTAGAAATTTATTAAGTAACCAAAATTTAAAAATTTCTATGTGGAAAATCATTAGAATTTGTTTTTTTTCCTTTCTAGCTGGTTTGTCTAATTAAGTGCAGTGTGAACCCAAAACACACATCGATTTAGTTTGAGTCTGATTAGGCAAATCATAAAAAGTGAAACCATTCTCATTATAAATAATGTTAAAGCACCAGCACCAAATAGGGAAATTAAAGCAAGATATTGTCGCAGAAAACAAGCAAATGCTTACAGTTGCTTACACACATTTCCTCTCTATGGTCCTTATGGAAATAAAATAAAGTAAACCTAATATTAAAGCTTCTTTACTGAGACTGAGACTTGATAAACAGACCTACATCTTTAGCACTAATGTCAGGGGATGCTGTTATTATAATGACAAAATTAAAGGTGTGCCCACACGATCATTATAACTGGTGTGCGTTTTTTTTTTTTTAAGTCTACAAATGTAAAGTAAATATAGCATGCCACTGACCATCGTGTACTGTTACCCAAATGAACCATTATTGTAGAACCGAATAATTCAATGCTGTTTACTTTTTATCTCGACAAAAGTACATGGTTTGTGTTTGTTATATAAATATTTCACCCTGCGAGCGAAAACTCTTTTATAAAGAGAATATTTGTTAGATTAGGATACCATTTAAGAGCAAAGACTTCCATGTTTTGTATATAAATATTGTGAATCAAAGTTAATAATTACCTGTGTTTGATTTCCATATACAAATACAACAAAACTTACTAATATAAGAAAACTGAAACAAATACATATAAACTGTAATTTTATTCAAAAATTCCGAATTTTTCAATTCACCTTTTGGGTTTACCTTTGGGGGGGGGGGATGCGCGAGAGCCAGCAACGAATTGAGCTGCAACTTCAGGAAATGTAAGTTTTGTTCGCATCAAATTCAAATTGATTTGCATCTTTATTAATCCATAGGAATGAAATTGATTGACATTATGACGATGCTCTTGTTTGTTCGCCTTCAGGTTAGCCAATTCAATAATAATTGCAAGTGCAATAGTGTATAATTACTCGGTAGTCTAAAAGCTAGATTATATTCTTACACAATTGGGAAAAAAAAGTGTTCAAATAGTATTTGGGTTTTACTTTTAGCCAGTTCTCTGTAGCATTATGTCGAATTCGAATTATTTGATATTTACGCATGATTTCAGTGCGTACTCAGGCATAATAAAGAATGATGGTGTTTGTTTCGGCTGAAGCTATTTGAACGCCAGGTGTTTTTGTAAAGAAAAGGAGTTGTCTGGTGTTTCTTTTGTGTTGATATAAAAGGGGTGGGGTGGGGTGGGGGTGCTGGTGGTTCGGATTTGAATCTGCTCACGCGACGCGCACACGGTTGGATTTAGTTGGATTAGACCATCAGTGCAAATATACATTCAACTATGCAATAAAAACGACACTATGGTTAGCCTATATAAACAAGCAGCATATACAAGTGGATACCCTACAAAACAATCTCACATCTTTTATAAAAATGAAAAAAAAAAAAACATTCACTCTGGTTGCAGATCAAACTAATGTAAATAGAAGCGACAAAGACGCACGTGTGGAGGCTCCACTGCACTAAGACTGGCATTTCCATCATATTTTCTAAATGACGTGATCGTGTGTTTCCACTGGAAGTTTGGAAGATACAAAAAGAAAAATCCAGCTGTGCGGAAAAAAAGGGTGGATTCGTACTTAAAAATGGTACATTTGTGCTTGACTGTGCTCTAAATAACAAGTGCACCGTCAAGATATAGGACTGACAAACCCAAACAGGCTTAACGGGAACTCCCACTCTCCTTTCATTTTCTCACCTTTGCACTCCTTGCATACCACCAAAGACACACACACACTGACAGACAGACAGAGGAGGGAGGATGGGAGGAGGGAAAGAGTGAGAGACAGACAGAGACTGAGATATGTTTAGATGCATGCAGCAACAATGAAGACTGACAATATTGATCGAGTGAGTATACTTGTACAAGAATCAAAACACTTTGTTGTACAACAACGTGAAACTGAGATCGGTGAAAACTTTCGTTGTACTTTATTTCGTTTGTTTTCTTTCACGTTTCCTTTTTTTCCATTCTTTTTTTTGAAATACACTTATTGAAAAGTGATACGGACTTTACAATTAAATAACCTCAAGATCAATTCATTCAAAATGACACATGCACACTTTTATACATTTTTTTTTTATAGTTTAGGTAGTGCTTTTTTATATATATTTTTAGCATTTGATTTTCCTCTTGTTTCTTATTTTAATTTATTTTCGGGGTATAACATAATACTTGCATATGTGAACATTCGCATGTGAAATGTAGGCATATGTGATTTTCCGTAAAGGTAAGCATAAATACGAGGATTTATTATTATTATTATTATTATTATTATTATTATTATTATTATTAATAATAATAATCATTTTCGTCGTCATTTGATCATTTTCTTTTCATTGCTTCGTTTACAATTTTGAAGGTTTCTCTTCACTTTTTCCCTCCAAAATGTTGGTCA
The DNA here is from genome assembly GCA_014706435.1 of Silurus glanis. NCBI lineage: Eukaryota > Metazoa > Chordata > Actinopteri > Siluriformes > Siluridae > Silurus > Silurus glanis. The sequence goes on from JAAIIK010025554.1 coordinate 22,105, forward strand.
TGCTCTCATACCTAGTAGTAAAGCTGGAGGTTTTTTGAAAGGTGGGCCTTTCTATCGGTTACTGCTGTTGTTCCTTTCCCAGCACAGCAACCACGGAATAACAAGTTCATTGGTCTGACTGGTGATACAAACAAGACAAACAAAACTGCAGGGAAGTTTACATCATGCAGTACAAGTATAGCTTTTTACTTTTTTATTTTTCAAGACATTCCAAATAAATCACTGACTGGAGCTCTCAATGAATAAAAGTGTTTTTTTTTTTCCCCATCCTAACTGATGACAATAGTGGTTGTTAAATGCAGCCGTGATGCAGTTACTGCATTATTTTTTACAAATTATAATAATACAAAAAAAAAATGGTGAATTAGTTAATATAGGCGCATAGACCCAATAGTTATCACATATCTCCTTCATAAACACTGCACCTAGTTGGCTACCTGGACATTTAGCTCTATCCGATAGAGATTTACTCTAATAAAGCACAACTAGCTCAGGTCCCACCTATCTCTGCTCGAAGAGTGTTGGGGGGATGGTCTGGTTCATGCACAACAATTTGTCGAAAGTTTTCTGTGTGATTTCTTTCATAATGTCAATCTTCTATCTATCTATCTATCTATCTATCTATCTATCTATCTATCTATCTATCTATCTATCTATCTATCTATCT
>JAAIIK010025556.1:0-19788 GCA_014706435.1 Silurus glanis
ATATGGTCACATGATTTTCTATCTAAGGAGTACTTTTCCTATTTTGGTACTAGAAATACAGACTTTGGTGCAATAATTATATAAACTATAATCATTTTTGTTTTGTGGTACAATTAAAATGTACTATATTGTATTTTATGTTCCACATTTTCACCAAAAATTTGCAAATTCCCTGTGACCTGCTAGTGTTTCCCCATATTACAGCCACTAACCACGGAAGGTGAAGGCTAATATTTGGTTCCTTTTAAGAAATGTGAAGCCACTGCATTCATACAAACCGCTGCTCATGCCACACTTTGTGGCCAAAAGTATGTGGACACCGAAAGCTCACACTCGTTTTTGTGAATTTTTGCAAGCACACATTTGTCTAGAATGTTTTTGCATGTTTAGCACCAATAGTTTTTTCTTTTACTGGAATTAAAGGCCCCAAACCTGTTCCAGCTTGTTCTCCTGTGCACAAAGTTGTAGTTTGCTGAGATTGATGTATAAGAACTGGAGTGGCCAGTGCACCAGACCTATCCACCCGACACCAACACCAAACGGCTGAACACTCACAGCCATGCTTCAAAGTCTAGTGGAGAGCCTTCCCAGAAGAATGGAGGCTGTTCGGTTGGATTTCAACTTGTTTTCTCCCGATTTGATAGGGTTTGTTTTTGGTTGCACCATTTGAGAATCATGAATAATTCTTTCTATTTTCTATATATACCTCACATTATCTTCAGCACTGACCAGATAACATTTGAGATTATTAATATCTTGCCCTGTCACAGTTGCATCTTCAGTCATCTGGAACAGTGAGACTTTTCTGGCCTCTCTGAACCGGTGGCTCATTTAGGGCACCTGGAATGCATCCCCACAAGCTCAGCGGAAATAATAAATTTGAGGAGCAGTTAGTGGTCCTTCCATAGCTGCACCTGGCTGAGCTAATTACCTCTACCCCACAGCAGCCCCTCCAGTTCCATTGGGCTCCAGCAGGAGTGAAGGCATCTAAGAATAAGCTCAGCCCCAGCACTGCCTCTCACTAATCAGGGCTAACGACAGGGAGGCCTCATATTGCCTCTGCTGGTTGAGGTGAGCATTTGTTCCTAATTTAGGTAATAGGATTTTATCAAAGTGCCATGAGGGAGCTTGCTGCTGATGTGATGCGTTGCAGAAATGTCGTCTTGCCTGATGAATAAATATAGCGGCCACGGACGCAGTCGATGCGAGACGTCGTTGGTTTGCCATTTCTGGCTGCAAGCCCGTGCTCCCACACATAGGGGCCTTTGCCGTAAACATGTCACCGTGACGAGGGCCACATGAAGGCATCCCACAGTGCACTGGGAGAACGGAGGAGGGAGGATGCTGGGAGACAGTCATGTCTGAACAGTGAAGACTGTTTGTGCTGGCTGAGAGGTAGATTGAGGAAAACAGGATGAGGTACATAAAGAGCCAATGAGGCGAACATGCCTGCGTTTATGGTTTCATTCTAATGAATGCATTCGGTGTGCTGCTTCAGCTCCTTCCACACGCTCGCATGTTCACACCGTGATACCTATCCTTCTTTTCCATAGCAGGATTGGTTCTGGTTTTATGATGAGGTGTAGGAGGAGGAAAGAAGGAATTCTGTCTCACTCATTCCTTCCTGTGTCTGTGATTGGCTACGGTTCTTCTCTCCGGCTGTCCTTTTCACTCATCGTGTCCTGCTTTCCTAACCATAATAAGCATTTTACTTGAACTCTGGCTTTGTCTCAGTGGACAAAGTGTGTGTGTGTGTGTGTGTGTGTGTGTGTGTGTGCACGTGTGTGTGAGATAAAAAGGAGAAGGGACCACCACGGTGGACCACCTGCCTGTGTGCTGGACCACCTCTCTCCCTTTCCCGAGCTGGGATCTGTTACGCTACTGCACTAGGTCCCTGATTGGCCTCCGGATACCAGCATGTGATTTACAGAGTGTGTTGGGGGATTGATCTATGGCTAATTGTGTGGCTGCTTAAGGTGTGTGTGTGTGTGTGTGTGTTTCCCACCCTCTGTCCAAGCGCACAAGAATAATGTTGAACTTAATGTGTCTTTGTGTGTGTGCAGGACTGCAAAGTGTCAAATCTCTTACACAGTGCTTCCAGACTAATGAAACACTTTAGTTAGAGTGCCGCGTGTCAGCGTGCTCAGTGTTGCGGTTCCAGTGAGTCACAACACACACCGCTACCTGGACCAGCGATCCAGTCGAGTACAGAGTCCTTAAAGCTGCTGTCTAAAGAGCACTCTGCCCCTTTGGCGCTGTGGCTCGGGCGAATACCAGGTGGTACCGTCTGCATGCCTGTGTAATTATGAGGTGCTGGTGAGTGTGTGATGCCACGCTGGCCGGAATTGCGCTGCAGATTCACACGCACACACACTTTGGCTTGCTCTTTCTCTTCAGGGAAGTAGTGTGGTTTCTGAAGAACGGAGACAAATATGGTTTGGTTTAAACAGAGAGAAAATGTGTTTACTCACAGCAGAAGGATAAAGAGAGGCATTAAGATGCATTGTAGTGTGTATTTTGTGTGCGTGTGTGTCTGGGTTTAGGCCATGATTAGCTAAAGTCCTTTTTGCCTTAATGGTGTTAGAGAATGCCTGCAGAGGTGGGCATCTGAAAACAATTACCCTGGCAGGGCAGCGAAACTGTGGGCAAAGTTAAACACAGAGTGGACATGAAGCTCTGGGACCTGTGGATTCTCTTGTAATAAAAGCTTCCCAAAAATGCAGGGCTGCATTGCTTTTTAGGTTTGAAAGCAGACCGTTTTTAGGGTGTTTTACATCTTTTTCACACTAGGGGGCAGCAGAACTTTAACATTTAGCCTTCTCGGGTCAGGCTGAAGAGCACCAAGGACAAAAGCTTCCTTGGGGTAACTGATTCAGGAGCAGTGTTTTGTTCTCGCAGTGTGAGGTTTGGCCAGGTCCGACTGATTTTCAGGTTTGTGTTCCTTGCCGTATCTTGCACACTAGGCCAGAGTGCTGGATAGCTGGATAGGCTTCTGAACACAGAGCGTCCTGATGTCGGCCAGCAGACCAGATGTCTGGAACATGCTGTATGAAGTTGCACAAATGTGTCTAATGTGGTCTAACATGTACCCAACTGTGAGTGTGTGTGTGTGTGTGTGTGTGTGTGTGTGTGTGTGTGAGAGAGAGAGATTTCAGTGAAGTTAATATGAAACCAGAATGCCTGGAAAGACCAACTCCACTTTCCGCATATTTAGTTAGGACCTCTGACTAATTCTGCTGCTCATTTACATTTAATGGCAGAAAGTTTATTAATGAAGTTAACTGGCATCTGGGAGTGATTGGAAGGTTGGTGAGTGGCAGTAATCTTAGAGAACCACTGGGTAAGACAATGAAATGAGTAATGGATATATTTTATATACGCTTTGGGGATAGTCCACGCTCGAAATGAGCGCCTTCATGGAAAAAGTTGTTACCACGTAATTAGCTCCTCACACTCTCACGCAACGTTTGCGCTGTGCTCTGCTAGTTATTTCCCATTTACAATTGAGTTCATTTTTTCCTTAGGAAACCTGCAACTATATGCTGTCCTACTGACAGGTGTTTAAAAAAAAAAAAGTTAATGGTTGTTCAGGACACCTCGTTCTCACAGTGTTCTTTGAAGGGTTTCATGCCAGTCCATGAAAACCTCTCTTTCTCTTGACTCCTTTTTTCTCTTTTTTTGTGTCTCAGATACGGACCCTCGCGTGCTTGAGAAACAGGAGTTGCAGCAGCCCACATACGTCGCTCTCAGCTACATAAACAGGTGACGCATCACTACACACGGAGTTGCCAATAGTATGTGGTGTATAAACACATTTCATCATCCTATTAAGGGTCTGTCTTTCTAATTCTTTATCCATAACAATACAACCATGTGGCAGCATAATAAATTTATTTATTTTTTTTTTTACATTGAGCATTTCAAGAGTCTTGAAATTCGTATAATTTATATCGAATGTATTTGTTTGAAATTTCAAACCATGTAAAATGTGCGTACACTCAACTATTATCAGCTGCCTTTTTTATCTTTATAGTTCTCTAGGCTTCTTCGTCGCTGTGCATGGCAGTGTTTTCGATTTCCGTGAATGGCTCCAGTCCCTTTATGGCTCTATTAGAGACTTCAAACCAACATCTGAGCCTCCATCTGCTCCTCATACCGAAGACACTTGTGTTCTGACATTCTTTGTATAGCGTGGTTTTTCAGAATGGATCCTCCATGCTGCGAGAGCGCGCTGGCTTGTCGTATGCCGTTTCACTGCTGCTAGAAAGACGAGTCTCCACTTGATGTGGTCTCCAACTGTAGTCTGTTAATTCCACACCAGCTTTAACAATGTTTGTGCGAACGTTTTATTTTTGCTGCACGCATTTTATAAAAGCGTTTACGGCGTAACAAAACAACTCGGGGCCCACTCGTTTGATAATGAAAGAATCCGCAGCAGATCAACCGACTCAGGAGTGATCACATCTGTCTCTCTTTGATGGGGATTTCTGAGTCTGATGGTCATATTTCTTCATTTGTCTCCGTAGGTTCATGACCGATGCGGCGAGGAGAGAGCATGAGACCCTGAAGAAGAAAGTGCAGCCAAAGCTGTCCCTCTCTCTGACAGGAAGCCTGTCACGGAACAGTGTGTCCACTCCGCCCCGACACACCAGCGGCAACCTCACCCCACCTGTGACACCGCCTATTACTCCCTCATCATCGTTCAGGAGCAGCACTCCTACAGGTACTAAACACACACACACTGGTTCCTGAAGTGTTTCAGTCCTGTGTTGGAGCATAGTGAAGCTGCGTGTTTCCAACTAACCTATAATGCTAACCTTTAAACTATCGCGAGTTATAGTAAAGATCTTATACTGCTCTTATTGTGAACGGTGTTCTTTGGTCCTTCTTTTTTTTTTATAAATTACACATACATTCTAACAGAAACTTAACAATGCTTGATAACAGTGGTGTTACTGTAGGGACTGAAACAGTTGAAACAAAAACATGTATTTTAGTGTCATTTTAAAGGATTGTTTATCAGGAGGCCTCCAGGCAAACAGGCAGTTTAATTAATATGCAAGAAAAAAACTGGCGAAAAAGAGGCCTTGCGATTGGACACTTTCAAAATGATTTGAAAAGTGGGTGGAGATTAGAAAGAGAGCACAGGCCTGCATAAGTTGTTTAGCGCACCGCCACTGTGGACAACTGAATTCCCATGGGCTCTTGTTTTCTCAGACTGATGCATTATAGCATGCGTATGATAATCCATAATGAGGTGATGTGGCCTGCTGCAAATAACTGCACATTATATTCCTTGTATATTTGTGTTTTTTTTTTTTTTTGTTTGTTTGTTTTTTTATGTATTAACGAATAAAAATACATTTCAGTAGTTACATTTATGGTTATGACACTGACAAAATTCCTGACAGGAAAAGACAGGAAAAAGACTTGATGGTCAGGAATGTGCAAAGTCCTCCTGAAGATTTCAGTGCTGTGCAAATCTATACAGAAGACTTCATCATCATCATCATCAAGTATTGAGATTTTTCAACTGTATTTCTTTCAATATTTTGTATTATTATTATTCGAAGTAATAGTAGTTGTAGTAGTATTATAATACTAATTTCAATGTCAGGCTTAAATTCCATGGAACAGCCACCATACAATTCCCTTTCTGTTCTTTCATTTGGATGAAACGAGAACTAAATAAAAGCAAGTGATGATGGTTCATGCTGTTATACGGGAATAATAGTTGAGAGGGAGGCGTGAGGCGACGCAACCCGCTATAAAGCTACAAAAATGTATTGGAACGGTTATCACTACCGTGCTGGTAACGGCGACTAATCAGCACATTCGGCGTAATCAGAATTGAGTATACGGATGGTCCCCGGGTTACGATGGTTCGACTTTTCCGATCTTACGAATTACGAAAGCGCTATGACAAAATTTTAAAAATATTGAACATTTTTCGCAACAGGCAGCAGCGTACGATGAACGATACACGATACACGATACGTTAGACGCGCAGCTGGGATGAGCGTAACTCTCGCCCTGTGAGATGCTCCACTCTCGCTAGCGGTCGACGGAGTGAAGTTGTCTGTGTTAGTGTGTAATTTTTCTGTTTCAAACAGCAATTTTACTGATAAAAGCTCGTCTTCTAAGCGCCCAAGAAAGCCATCAGTTTAGAGCATTATAAATCAGCATGAAGCAGGAAAGGCTGTCGCAGTCATAGTACCATCTTCAACTTACGATATCTTACGATGGGGTCGTCGTTACGTATCTCCGTCGTAAGTAGAGGACTACCTGTATACCAGTGCTGGAGTGTAAACACCTCTGTAGAAAAAATGCAAAATGCAGTGAAAACTGACGTTCACTGCAACCGTAGCTTTATTATTTCCCACGATCCTTATTAGTGGGTCATTTCTTCTCTTTCCACCACAATTAGAATCCAGGGCAATTTATCTGTGAGGGTTTGTGGGGAAATGCTGGTTCCTGGCATGATCCTTTTCCTGTGCATTAACCCATAACCCTTTGACAACATGTTTACATTCTTTTCCATAAAAGTACAATGGCAGCGTGTCAGCACTTTCGTAATGGCATGAATGTCCATGAGAAATTCATGCGGATGTAAAAAAAAAAATAAATAAAAAATCGCCATAGTTACAGGAGCCATGGGAAACAGTTGTTTTGCTTTTTGTATTTTGCAGGTAGTGAGTATGACGAGGAGGAAGCAGACTATGAGGAGTCCGACAGCGACGAGTCTTGGACCACCGAAAGTGCCATTAGCTCCGAGTCTATCCTTAGCTCCATGTGCATGAACGGAGGCGACGAGAAACCGTTCGCCTGCCCTGTGCCTGGCTGTAAAAAGAGATACAAGGTAAGAAAGATTGGCTTTCTCTATTATTTTGAAGTTGGATCTAAGGCGTGTCGAGGTGCCGAATGATCAGCCGTTCGTACAATGGACAACAGAGCGAAGCTGTCCGTGTCTTAGTGCTCCTTAAACACAATAGTGCTTTAGACTGTGAGACACAGCTATTGACGGGACACACTGAAGAGCGATGAAAGCTCTCAGAACGCTCTGCATGGAGAGCAGACTTCTACAGTCCACTTCCAGGCTTCCACTGGTTTTATGGCATTTTCCGCTGGCATCTGGCACATGCTCCCGTGATGAATTATGTACAGCTTGAGAGAGCCTTGTTCATTAAGAGGCACAGGAAGCGGCTGGTGACAGGCACAAAGGAGATTTTCCATGTTCTTGCCATTTTCTTTTTTCCATGGCGTTAGATGTGGATTAGATTTGGGCTGAAATGTGGGTCTCTGTGTACCTGCACTTGACATCAGATGAGTTTTATGTACTTTGCTGTGCAACAATTCTCCTTGTTTGAATTGTCATTATGTGACTTATATAAAAAAAAATCATCCGTTTCGGTTTAGCTTTCCGATAAAGTTTTTAACTAGTGTACGACTTCAGATCAGAGTTAAAATCCCAGCACAACCAAGCTGCCACTCCTGGGCCCTTGAGCAAGTCCTTTAACCCTCAACTGCATAGTTATAGAACTGAAATAATAATAAGTTGCTCTGGATAAGGCTTTCTACCCATTTTCATGAATGTAAATGTATGTATAAACCCAGAGACTGTAGCACCGAGCAGAGAAAGGGGAACTGGGGAACCGATCCTCTTCGCCTGTTAATGACAGCGGATAGTAAATCATTACAGTGTAGAGGACAGAGTAAAGACAAACAGTACTGAGTGTCCTGAAAGTTTATTCAGCATCAAAATATTGTAAATAAGTGTCCTTGAATGAGTACATTCTCTTTTTTTTCCTTCTTCTTTTTTTTTTCTTTCCTAATACAACCGAAATGAACTGAAGTGACTTCATGTTTCATGGGTGTGTCAAGTAAGCTGGATTTAACTGCTAAATTCATTTAGATTAAGCGTCATAGTGTATAACTGAAGAATTGTGCTGTTTTCTTGCAACAGAAATCTGCATGCACACTGCAGAACTCTACATTACACTTGTTTACAGAATACCTGGTTATCTCCAAATCCCGAACGTTTCCCAATTGTTTTTTTGCAGAACGTGAACGGCATCAAGTATCACGCCAAGAACGGACACCGCACTCAAATCCGCGTGCGCAAGCCGTTTAAATGCCGCTGCGGGAAAAGCTACAAGAGCTCACAGGGCCTGCGCCACCACACCATCAACTTCCACCCGCCCGTCTCGGCCGACATCATCCGCAAGATGCAGCAGTAGAGCAGGCCTCCGTGCCAACCAGATCCATCACACACACACACACACCTAGTCATTCGAAGCTGTTGCTGCATTTGATACCTTTCCCGCTTTGTTACTCTTTATTCCTCCTTGTCCTCCACGAGGAAGACTCTGTCCCCTCATTCCACCTCTCCACGAGGAACCTTGTTACCCCTTCATTTTAATCTTCCATAAGGAAGAATCTTACTATCTTGCAATCATTTTCATACCTCATTTAGGAGGTTCTATCCCCCCCCCCCTCTTTTTTTTCATTCCATGTCTTTGTGAAGCATAAACTTCAAAATTCAAGGAGCTCCTATGTTCCCTTTACACTACGCTTTGAATTGCATGCATATTTTTTTGTATCCTGTTCTCTGTTCTGTGTCTATTCGAGATGGTGTATCATAGTAGAGTTTGCAGTTTTGTACTTTTGCACATTCAAATATTTTTTTTTTTTTCTTCTGTCTTGTATTACTATTGAAATAAGGTGCTTATTGTATTTTTGGGATTTGTCTAGACAAGATGAGGCTTGGTATCGCCGTGGGATGAGTTTCCAACAGTTGTTGTCACCACTCGGGGCACTGTGTGATGCGTGTCGAAGCCACAACATCAGAATTCAACCAGCATGACTTAATTTTTTTGGCTTCTGACAAGAGAAAAGGGCAAAAAAGTAAAAAAGAAAGGGCAGAACGTTTTCTGACAGTTTGTACTACCCAATGAGAATAGAACCAATGTTTTTAGTTAATTAGATTATAATAAATGCATATAAACTTTCATAATCAAGATATAAAAAAAATATATCCTTTTATTCCCACATTTTATTTTGCATTATACAAAATTATTATTATTCCAGGCTAAAGATTAAGTTTGGGAGTTTACTTTGGGTAAATTGTAATCCCATATTGTTTTTTTTTTTTTCCCATCCTTGGACAGATCGTGTTTTACACCTATTAACAGTCTCAGGTGACAGATTGCCAGCATTTCAGACACATTATCTTGCCCATGTGGTTCTAATGGTATTTTTATACAGCTGTTAAAGGGGTCCCAGGCCAGCTGTGGCCGGCGTGTTCTAGAACCTCTGGAGCATTCTAGAACTCCACAGCTGAATCCAATGCCTGCTAAAGGACCTAAAGCACTTTGTAGCACCTAGTTGCCAACCTAGTTAGGAAGTTTCCATTGCCAACACGTCAGGGACAGCAGTCATACATGTGAGTCACTGAGTCAAATCTACACACTGCTTTGGGGTTAGAGTACATGTAATCTTTTTTTTTTTTTTTTTTTTAAACTCTAGGGGATTTCTTTCCTTTTTTTTATTATTTTTTTTTAAAGCAGAGCCCCAAAGTGTGTTAGTTTAAGATTATATTAACTAATTGCCTTTAAACAGTGTAGACCATAGCATTCCATAGCTTTGGTTTAACAAATCGATACGGCTTGTGTGTTTATGCTTTGACACTGGCTGAGCTCTTCCATTATGAGCCGCCTTTAAGATGGACGGATGACGGTTATTGTACTTTCCAATATTAAAGCTACAACAGAGCAGGTGCCCATCGCCTGTCTTTGGTGGCCTTCTGCACCAACAGTGTTGTTTTGCTAATGTGGCAGTAGGATAACTCAGGGATGTCCTGTCCTAGAGTTAGAGCTTCATTTCTGCCTTTTCTGCTTGAGTGGTGGTCAGACAGGAGCATATGTCTGAGTACCAGCAGTAATCTTGTGTCAGATTTCCATTAAAACGAATAGAATAATTATATAGAAAGAGCTGTTCTATTCCAAAATCGATGACCCTACTCTGGGAGAAATCAGAGAAGAAAAAAAAAAAAAAAAAAAGTTGGCAGAGAAAAGGCCTACTTAAGAGTCAAAGGTGCCAGTCACCTGCAAACATGACATTCTAACTGCGTGGACGTCAATGTTGTAATGGAATTATCTGTTTAAATGAACATTGTGACAGTATTATACTGCCAGTTTAGAGGGAAGTATTGGACATGTTGTGCATAGTTTTATGTATTATGTATCTGTGTAAGTGCATTAAATTATATTTTCATACATTTTTTTGGGGGTAAAAAAAAAAATTCCTACATGTAACGCCATTGACACCAGGGGTTGTTTTTACACCGGTGTCTTTCTTCAACAAAAATGGAAAAAAGGAAAAAACTGACAAAAAAGCTGCTTCATAAATGTAAACCTGGTTACAAGTTCAATATTAAATGGCCTCTGATGTGTTTCGTTAACTTTGTGTGTGAAATGTTTCATTCTTTTTATAACCATGTCGGGACATGTGGTTTTCACTTCCAAGAGTGTTTTTTTTTTTAAGCTTAAACCAAGTAGTACTTATCTAACCACACCGGCAATTCAGCAGAACCAGCTATTGTTCCAAACAAAACTTTATTGGTGAATATCAGAGTAAGAAGACACACATACAAGAGGGAAAAAATGGTAACTAGAAGACCTTACATCATTAACTTAAATCAAAGTAAACAGAGTAGTTTGGTTAACTGAGACAGAGTCTAGCGCTGGCTGATGTTCAGTAGTGCAGTGCTGTGTACAGGTTTGATTAATAAATGCGGTATCTTTCTGTGCTGGATGATTATTAAAGGTCTCTTTCGCTTCGTTTTTCGGACATCAAACTGTCTTGAACATTACCTTGAACTAAAACATTTATATATGAGCTTCCTTCAAAAATGTATTTTAGTCTGAAACCAGGCTTGTCAAAACAAAAAACAGATCAAGAGGTTTTGAATTCAGTGCACAGTGAAAGGACAAGCATGCAACTAAAATATAATGGCTAAAGAATCAGTTGAATTAAATAGAGAAAAAGAAATATCTTGCTCCTTATAGCCTGTACTTGTAATGAGATATTTAAAAGCATTTTCTAAAATAGATTTTTTTGACTATATGATCAGCTTGTGTATAAACTGGTATTTTGCCCTGACAGTGCAGAACTGTGCTAGATCAGCACAGGGGGAAAATATTTCATACCTGACATATTTAGTTCAGAAAAGCGTGGCGAGTGCTTGCAGTTACGTGTGGTGTTAAGATGTTACACTGGCTACTCGATAATGCGTTTGACAAAGTGACGGTGAAGTTAGTCTGTACAGCCTTCTTCGAACAAACCCATACTAATAAATAGCACCCCGGAAAAAAAAAAATCCTGTACTGTCAATTCTGCAGTAGCTTTAATCGATTGTGTTCTAGTGACCCCACCCACCTTATGATCTTGCGATCTTAAAAACAATTCCTTAGCAAAGAGAAAGTCGATGAGCTTATTAACCGATTGCTTCGAAGTAAATGCTCACAGCGTAACATGCGGCTACGAGTTAATGGCTGAAGTTATGAAGTGATCTAAATGACAATATAAATGCGGTGAAGATTTTCTCTCTGGCTGGTCTAATCGAAGGTGAGTACGTTGCCATCGAAATGGGTGAGCACGTGCTTCTCGAACAGCTGCTGATCGCAGTCTAGCGGGAACTGCTCACTGCACATGGGACACACCTTCCAGTGGCTCTCCACATGCTCCTCGAACTTGGACTGGTCGTAATTCGGTGGGAAGATGACCTCACAGAGCGGACAGCGCTTCTGTAACTCCTCACTGCGGGAGAGCAGGAGAATGTTGATGCATGGGAAAACGGTAAATACAAACGAGTGGGAGGGGGGGGGGGGGGTGGGGGTGTAGGGGAAAACAACTGAAGCTATCCAAGGCGAATAAAAGACAGTGCATGTGAGCGATTGTGTGTTATAAGCTGTTTTGATGATGTGGGAGAAGCAAGGGAGCGAGGCAGTAAAACAGCATCTGTGTGCTGGCCTGACGTGGGTGGGCCGTACAGCTAATTCAGCCACAAACACAACTCCTGCAGAGCTCAACAACAGGACACATGACAGCACTTTCTGTGTGGTACTTTCTCAGGGTGTCTGTGCGTTTTCACCTGGTTTCAAAGCAGAATGGCATTTGTCCATCGTTGAGGAAGTGGGTGGGCGGCTCACTGACAGCGGCCTGGTCGTTAGTTTGCTGTAGAGAGAGCACACGGGTCAGAGAGTGCTCGTTAATGTTACTACCTTTGTCAGCATTAGCGTTAACATCTACCCTCTGATGTGTACCACAATTCCTCTCTGAGCTGAATTACTTAATTAGCTGCAGTGTTTGGAGGCAAGCTGCAGAGGTCTTTAATGAGCTTCCATAAGTTCTGGCAAGCTCAGCTAATCCCCGATCAGCATAGCAGAGAGGGCACAACGCAAACCCTAAGTAGCTTTTCCCACCAGATAACGTAGCTCGGCACAGATACCAGTGCAAATCTAAAACGATCCGTTTTTAATCGTGTAACTGTGTGTGCGTGTCTAAAAGAAACACGGGCGCCCCTGTGAATTTGGTAAATCCGGAAATGCTGCTCAGTTCATATTCTGAGCTCAAGCGCTCTCTTGTTTTTGCTTCTCCAAATAGCGATGTGGGTTTGCATAGAGTTTTCCATTGCATTTGATAAGAAAAAAGTCCAACACTACTATTGAAAAAAACGTGCGAAATGCAGACTGGTAGAAAGGCAATTCTAGCTAGTAGTGTTTCTTAAGGCTAGTAACTGACAAACATATAGACAATTTTGTTTACTGTCCAATCAATGGTCTATCTGCTCTATCCCTAGCTCCACCCATAAGTTCCTGCACAGTTCTCTTGGCTCCGTGGCAAGAAGGCTAACCGAATAAAGCACGGGTTACTTGACAATGGAAAAATAATCTTTCCTTTATGCGCACTTTATTTGGGGAAATATACATTTATTGATACGGCCTATATTTTTAACCATTAAAATTTTATCTTTCGGGCATAATTTTATTTAGCATCTTCCCTGGTTTTCCCTCGTTATAGTAGAGCCGAGTGAATAAAAACGCTACAGCCTAAAAGCCGTTTTTTTTTTTTTTTTTAAAAGATTTTCAGCACTGTATCTGTTTGGATTATTTAGTAATTACTGTCATGAATACGATCCATTAGTAACTTAGGAATGTGAAAAACTGAGCACATGAGTAAACAATGTGGATGTTCTTGATGTGTGGAAGCGTGATCTACTCACGGTGTTTGCCTGCTCCTCTGGTTCCTCCAGACCATCGGGGCGGCTCAGGTTGCGGGCAGGCTGGCTGCACACCACGTTACTGTCCCAAGATGGAGGTCCTACAGGAGGAAGCCTAGGCATCTGATCATCTGAGAACTCTCCATCTGCACTGTCTAAACCAAGAGACACAAAAGAGCATAGACTCTACATCCCTATCTTAAAGTGTAACCAAAGCTATTTAAATGTAACTTATCTATAGTTGTTTCATGCTGTATTGCAAGTGGAAAACTGACCCCTGCTTTCAGAGGTGTATGGGTTTCCAAACATCAGCTCTGTAGGACGCTGGGCCACCAGTAAAGGAGAGGGGACATCTGGCTGATATGGCAGGGGATACTGCAGAAACACTGGTGGCACATCCAAACTAGGATCCTCCTCCTCCTCCTCCTCTTCCTCATTGCTAGCGCTTCTCTGCAGCTCCTGCTGTCAAAAAAGCCTTTGTTAAAGTTCAGCTAGTGAGTGACTGGAAACAAAAGTAATACTAGGTAACTCTAAATGGCAACTACATGATTTAAATGCCCTAGATGGAAGCTGCATTTAAATTTTACTGTTACTATATGTAGCTGTGCTGCCAAACAGAGGCAAAAAAAAAAAAAGTCCTTGAAGCAGCAAACAATTTATTGACGGCTATTCAGATTTCCATCAGTTTTCCTTTTCCTCCAACTTTAACTCCAGACAATACATCATCCACCACAGTATTTTAGCTGCAGCACTGTGGACGCACTAGCCACCCTCATGCACAAACAGTTTAATTAGCTCCTTAATTAAAAACTCCTCTGCCTGTTCAAAGGGATTCAGAGCTTTGCATTTTACTGAAGTTTTCTGCAGGCGCCAATTTAATTTACAGTCTCAGCCTCAAATTGGGCCATTTTGCTAGATGTAGCATCAGGCTCTGTGCTCTAGCTACCTCTCTCAGCAGTGCTTTCTGTTTTTTGGATATTTTCTTTGGGGGGGGGCTGCTGTGCATCCCTTTCTGTGGTCCAGAGTAATTGAATGGAAAATGAGGCCTTGCTGGCTCTGCTGCCCCAATTAGAGAGATACGTTAAACCTAAACCAGATCCTGGGAGAGGAAAAAGAAAAAAAAAAAAAAAAGAAAGAAAAAAAAAAAGCACTCTGCGGGCATTTTTAGACTGGCACAAATCTTTAAAGAAAAAAATAAATAATTCAAAACCGCACCCCTTCAAGTTTCTCCTTCTCTTTGGATAAAGCAGCGAAGCTGTCCTTCAGCTCCTTCAGTTCACGACCCTTGGCTGCTACCTGGCTCTGTGCAATGAAGAGAACAGTAGAACAATATTTGTTAAGAGCATACGGTGTGTATAACAATGTAGACTGAGGGTATAAATATCCAGAGGAAAACGATGAGAATTCTTCAGTCTGGATGTTTAGCAAATTAGTAAGAATGGGATACGACAAATCTTTTCATTAACAATAACTTGCAGCCACTTCCCTCACTGCTGAGAAGGACCGAGTCGTTTTACCATCCTTTAACAGTGTCATTTGCTGTGTTTAAATGAAAACAAAGCGAGTAAGCCATCACATTCAGCTGCCTCGCATCGAATATCTCTGCCTATCCTGCTCCGGTCTCGTGTCTCGTGTATACAGCAGTAAAATACTGTCTCCAGTCGGTGCTCTTATAAACCTGCCCTGTCTGTGCAAACATACTAACAAATGATATTTGCCAGAAAAAAAAAAACGAGAGTCAACGCATGACTCACAGACAGAAGAGAAGCATTGTAAAGGAAAGTGATCAAGAGCTCAAAATGTCTTTACTTACAAAGCAGCTCACAGCAGCAGGTATGAGCTCTAGTCAGGTTAGCACGAATAAGTTACAACAGCACAAGAGAGACTTTTAATGAATTGTGAGACTAAAGCTAATCTGATTTTGTTCCAAAAGAAGCAGAGTAATGTAATATATATATATAGTTTCTGGCACAGCACCTATTGATTGTTTACTATAAAGTTTTTTATAGTGGAGTGAATGTTTGCTTTCAAAAATTATAAATTAAATAAATAATAATTAAATAATAATACATTAGTTTTTATGGTGGAACATATCAATTCCTAACATGAATGTCAGTTAGTTATTGTTTCAACAAGCCATTGCTGGTAACAGAAATAAATCTAAAAAAACTAATGTATTATTATTTATTTATTATTTATTTAATTTATAATTAACATCATTTGAATATGCATAACATGCATTGTGTGTGTGTGTGTGTGTGTGTGTGTGTGTGTGTGTGTGTGTGTGTGTGTGTGTGTGTGTGTGTGTGTGTGTGTGCGCGCGTGTGTGGGCCACCAGAAAGTGGAAGAAAACATTACTAGCACTAGAACTAGTCAGTAGGTGAAAAGGATGCTTAATTGAGTTACAGTAAGGTGACTGAAAATGTTATTAAAAAATCTTTAGATTTGTGTTGTGTTTTTATATATATATATATATCTCTGTACAGTAAAGCACGGTCATATTGTTCTAGAATACTGCGCTAAATTGGAGTAGAAAGTATACGTCTGTGTATATCGGAATTCATCCTGCTACTTCTAGCAGCAGTCTCATCGTCAAAAAACACCAATGACCCAGTTCCATTGGCAGCTATTTATGAAAACAGCATCTCCATGCCAGATAGATGATGTAGTATGTGGTATGCTTCTAATCACTCTAGCTCTTCCATACTCTTCTCAAGGCAATCTTTTAGCTAAAAGTACTTTGTTCCTAGACTTTGCAAAATTTCTGTTGGTAATTTTCTTTTAAGCAAAGTCTAATCTTGCTTTTCTGTCCTTGAAGTCCTGCCGGTGTTTTGCATCATGAGTTAAACCCTCTGTATTTACATTCATGAAGGCATCTCCTGTAGACTTTGACAATATGACATGACTACTTCCTCCAGAGTGTCAACTTGACTCGATGTTATGAAAAGGTTTTTCTTCACGAAGTGAGGAATTCTGCATCATGCACTCCAGTTGACTTTTGTGGTCTTCCAGGCCTACTGGTATTGTTGAGCTTTGCCAGTGCATTCCTACTTTTTAAGAATATACCAAACTATTGATTTGGCCACTCTGAAAGTTTCTGCTATTTCTATAAAGTCTGGTATAGTTTTTTTTGTTTTGTTTTTTTCCCCAGCCAAATGATAGCTTCCTTCAATTGCACTGACATCTCTTTGGACTGCACATAGAGAATTCAAATGAAAATCAACCAAATGCAAAATCAACACTTTTGAATCAACTCCAAGCTTTTTATCTCTTTAATTATTTTTTTTAATTACAAAGAAAACAGCCCACACCTGGCCAATAGACTGGTTTAAAAATAATATTTTTGGAGCCTAAAAATTAAAGGTAAAAATTACCTTTAAATCCAGATTGCATTTTATTTACTTCCTTTCAAAACCGTTATGCTGGTATGCAGACAGAAAAATTTGAAATTGTGTCCCCGTCCCAATTCTTTCTGTACCGGCTGTATGTAATTCAAAGTAAAAATATGAGCAGTTATTTTGTGCAGTGTAATGCAGTCTAAACAAATATACAGAAATATATAGTCTATAAGCAAACTTATAAAATCTCCACAGTGAAAACGAGAATGCCTTCAAAAGGAGAAAGAACTGACTTCACAGGTAATACATTGGAACAGTAGGGGGCGCTGACCTTGTAGCGGTCCTCCTCAGCGGCCAGCTGCAGCTTTAGGCTGTCGTTGATTTTCACCTGCTCTTTCCACTTCAGCTCAAGTTTAGCCAGCTCATCCATGAGCATGCCATTGCGGCCTTTCTCCTCCTACAGTACACGTGACGTTTACAACATGTCTTCGATACTAGAATGATTTAACTGTAGCATGTGGCAGAAAGCTACCACATACACTCAATTAAAAGGCGGTTGTAACTAGATGCACATGTTGATGCACTAGGCGCACGTCACGTCTGCCGTGAAGATAAAAAAAAATTAAAGAAATGATAATTAATACTTAAGAAGCAAAGTGACTTACACACAACATCTGTTTGCACTTCTTGTATTTGTCGCTTTTATCAAACACATCCTTACTGACACCCTTCAGCTTGCCCTGGATAATAGCATCCAGCACATTGTCTGATGAGCCTGGGCTTCCTGTCATAGAAACAAAAGCTTACTGACACCTTTATCAATGAAGCGTTACTGAAAACTGCATTTAACTACAGAATCTGTCCTCTGAAATGCAGTCGAAAGGTCGTCTAAATGGTTAGTACACGGATTAAATGCCGTTAAGCTCGGGTACAAAAAGACTTACCTGGAACAGATGCCTCAGGGCTGGCAGACAAGGGGCCAGTGGTTGCATCTAAACCAGGACTTCTCTTTGCCTAAAAAAGTAACAATAACTTTTCATTTAGTATCTGCTCTAAGTATAAACTGATGTATGATTATTAAAAACTGGATGGGGGATGGGTGTCTTCTCTCCAGATGGGTGAAGACTGTTGTTTTGGTCAATACTTTGTTTTCTTTTAAAACATTTTCATTACTCCCTTATTTTGATGCCAGCTATATGGTTAACTTGTGTTAACGCAGAACCCAAGTATTATAATGGTACATTCCAAAAATTGAGCCTCCTGTTAATCCAAAAGCTCACTATTGGGGACACGGTTTCTGCTGAATTCACCAAGTCAAATTTAAGACTTTTTAAGACCTGCTGCTGGAGCATTTCAACAAGCAGTAGAGGTACCATTACATGGACAAAATTAAGACCTGTTTAAAATTATTTTGGTAAATTATTACCTAAAAATATATTTTTTTTATTTTAGACTTTTTAAGACCCTGCAAAAACCCTGTGGGGAATGAAAATCAGAAATGTAAACAGCAGTATTTAAACAATTGAACTTTAAACTGCTGAGAGCTGTGTTCCATACTCTTTTTAGGGAACAGCTTCAAAAACTCACAATAAATGAATCACTTTTCTTTCGATTTAAAGAAGAAGTGAGCACTGTTGATCAGCGTTTGGATTTTTTGGAACAGAAACTCTCACAAGCGCAAGTCAGTCAGCCTTGAATAGACTGAACCTGCTCGCTCACCTCGTATATACTCAGCAGCTGGAATATAATGTCTTATATATTCAGCAGCCGTATCGAGTGCAGAACAGTTGCTAATCTCTTTTTGAGATAAAGTGGTGAAGAAAGTCAGGAAGTTGTTAAGCTGGCGACATTGCTAAGGTGTTGAACGGGGCATTAGACTATACGGAGGCGTGTTTACTCACCCCTTGCTGCTCAGAGAGTTTGACCACCTGTTTCTGCAGTCTCTGGCATTCCTTGTATTTCTCCTTATAATGTTCGGCAGCCATCTGCAACCTGAGCTTCAAGTCTTCCACTTCCCTCTGCAGCTCCGCCACAGCCAAATCCTCAGACTCTTTACGCTGCTAGGAAACACACATTCACTTTACACTACTTGACACCCTAAAGATGGTTGCTCAAATGTAGAATAGGAATTCTGGGAGTGACACCAAACACTACAACTCACTGCTTCCTGTGTGGCTGAAGTCTTCATTTCCTCCACCTGTTTTTCCAGATGACTGCACTCAGCCCGTGCCTCAGCCTGGCCCTGTCTGAGCGCGTCAGCCTCCAGCTTGACACGATAGAGCTCAGCCATGCTGCGATCTCGTGCGCTGGATGAGTCCCGCAGCTCTGCAGAAAGCATATTAGCCTGTTGCTGAGTGGCCTGCAACTGTTCCTCTTTCTGCCTTAACTGTTCCCGCAGGGCCTTGCTCTCCCCCTGAGAACATAAACACCAACATCAATTTACTTGCATGCAAGCACACAAACTTTCAAAATGCTCTACTACGTCATCATTTGTGCAGTAATGATTGAGCTTTATATTAGTGAAACTTTCAAACAATTTTACTGTATTTTGCTCAACAATAAGCACATCCTAGATATTTATTTTATGCTGTTCTCTGCATTAAAGACCACGGGGGTCAGGGGACTGGAGTTGACAACTACCGTAATTTCCAGACTATAAAGCGCACCCACTGAATTTTACAAATATTTTTATTTTTAACATAAATAAGCCGCACCTGTGTATAAGCCGCTGTGTATAATCTACACTGAAACTAATGAACTTTACACAGGCTTTACCGAAAGAGAGTGTCTGTTACACAGTGTAACGGGTGAAATATGTTGTGGCTCCTTTAAGAGCAGAGCAGCATTTTGGGAATAGCACGTCATTGCACTCTTCCGGTATGACTGCGTGCGTGTGTGTGCGTGTGAGACTGAGGATTATGTGCTCATTATTTTCTGGTGCTCATTTCTAAGTTTCTTTGACTAACCCATAACGCTGTTGCCAAGAAAAATAAAAAAGCACGAGTTTTGGAAACCTGTCTGTGCTTATCTGATTTCATTTGCAACTGGAGTTTTAGTGAGCTCTCCCTTCACCCAGACTCAACGCGCTACAACAGCTTGTATCTAAACAGTAGCCGACCAAGTAAGTCATTGTTCACTGTCTTCCTCCTTCCTTTCACAACTACAGTGGTA
>JAAIIK010025560.1:0-10137 GCA_014706435.1 Silurus glanis
TGTACAATAAAAATCTATTTATTTCAAACAGCAATTGAAAAAAAATAATCACTAAAAGGATGAAACAATAATAAACAATTAAAGACAAAACCACGGTAAGACAGTACAAACATTTCACACACTGTAGCTCATTTTTTTCCCCCTTCCAAACCACATAAGCAGTAATCACAGCATTATATACTCTTAATTAAGACTGCTTAGAAGTCAAATAGCTTTAGTTTTGCAATATTGAATGTTTCCATTAGAGGGTGTGATCCATACAGAGCTGCTGACTGCCTGTCTGTGTTTGATCTTGTTAACGGAATGTTCCACTCTCACTCCGTCAATTTATTTCAATGGCTTGAAATGCCTGAGGAAATGGAAATATTATAGCATAAGCCTTCGAATAATGTTACATGACTTTTTTTTTTTTTGGAGATGTCTAAATTGTCAAAAGTCTGTTTAGACATGATAGTGGTTAAATAACACAATTTTTTAGCATGCACCAAATTAAATTCATGGTGAACCCACAAGAAGTAGAATGTTTTGTTTTGTTTTGTTTTGTTTTGTTTTGTTTTGTTTTACGGAAAATTCTCAACATCTACTACATAAAGTGTCATATAACAGTCAAATGTTCTTCTACACGCTTTGTCATATGTATTCACTTTAAGTAACCACCGACTGTATCTGAATAAGCTCTAATTCTATGCAGCTTCAGGTTTCATAAGTAAACCCAAATTAGCCAAAACAAAACCCACATGCTATTTTCTTTTCCAAGGTAAACATGCTCTTGAATTTATATTATATGGTGGCTCATTAAAAGGCTTATGTCCCCTTAAACTTCCACATTGTTACCTTGTGAAAGGTTATGAAGTGTTGAACAATTATTACACAGACTCACTTGAAACAGACTTAAAAAAAAAAAAAAAAAAAGTGATGCTTGGCCAGAGAGTTTAAGAAACGCATTTACCATTGCGGCGCATGAAGCATTCATGCTGCCAGTGTTCATAATGGCTGTATGCAGGGATATTATGGTGTCGTTTAAGTCCTTAATGGGGTCTGAAAGTTTGCATTTGGCCATGTTGAGGGATTGAAGTGAGCCCGTGGACCTTTTTAACGTGTCCGGGATTTAAACCCAACATCTTTCTGCTATTACTCATCCTGTGCAGATCGGCTAAAAATAATTCAGAGATTAATGATAACTGTTATTACTCAGGCATTTTATTAGGCTACTAAAAGTGACACTTCTATTCAACTTCATTTGTATACCTTGTGGAGAAAACAGGAGAAAAAATATAAATGCAGGTCTGCAATTTGTGGCGTAAAATAATCTGGTTTGTGCTAAAGAATATTGTGAATTAATACATTTTCACTACAGATGTAAAATCAATGGAACATTTTGCACAAAACAGAGCATTTTACTGCATTGTATGAATTATTTCTTTTTTTTTAATCCAAATCATGTGCTATATTCACAAACACGATCAGTGTGCTGTGCATTTCTCCACATTGAAAATATGTTTATTTGGAATATTTTGGTAAAACCTAAGTGCCAAAACTACTTTTAAAAAGCCATTAAGTATAATTTAGATGTTGTTGTGAGTTTTTTTTTATGAAGATGTGGCTCTATAAAAAAATAACTACAATGCAGTCTTGTACAAAAGCACACACGCACAAGTAAACAACACTACATAGTCTGTGGCCTCATCTTCGTTTTTTCTAGTTGTAAAGGAACTGAAGGAGAACTTCAGTGTGATCAGAGGCAGCATTTTGCATTACTCAGATCAGTAAGGCTGAAATGGAACTGGAGCCTGCCACACAGCTCTGGAGCTCCTCAAAGCCATGAGTGAGTCAGTGAGGTAATGCTTTCATAGGCACGTCCCGTAACATGCTCTGGTGCTGCTGGAAAAAGCAGGTCGATCAGAGGGAAGGCCGGTCGCACAACACCGCTCTGAGCGGAGGCTGAATGAGGCCCAACCCAGCACAGTCCACATTACATACCCGGGGCACAAAACCAGTACTGACAACCTTGGCCAACAAACATGAAAAGGAATTCATGGAAAAACAGAGACGTTTGGGGGTGACAGTAAAGAGTAAACAGTGAATTGTATGAATGTTAAATAAAATAAAATAAAATAAAAAAGTTTCCTGGGATTGATAATGCAACTACACAGTCAAATGCTCTTTTGACACTGTAGCTGCTGTCTGACCAGGTCTGTGTGTGTGTGGTTATAGGACTATAAGCTCTTCTTTCAACAGGGAACTTCTTATATACATTTAATCAATTATGAATAAATTGTTTTACTTTTTTTTCATTGTTTCTTTCTTTTGTAAGTGAATCTGCAAATGGCCTACATGTTAATTATTATCACAAATCTTACCTGTAAAACTCTACAAACTTTTTAACTCAACACTTTGTGTGATTTGGTATTTCAGACCACAAGAGCAATTGTATTAGAGATGCAAATAATATGATAACACTTTTTCTTTTCCGATATGGACACTGAAACATTGATTCACTTTTACTACTATTAAGCTTTAATTTATTTTAACTGAAGCACATCATTGGTTACATTCTTGTACTCAAAGAAACTTTGCAAATAAAAACTATAGTAATGTATAAAATGCTAACAAAAGAAAATAAAAATTCATTTTGTATGTAAACAATTCCAGTTTTAAAAAGAAATGTACTTTTCAATTCAAATTATTTTTGAGTCATTTACAGGATCAACATCACAAATGTTTATTCCAGTATCCAACATATCAAACAACATCAGCCCAAGCTGTATTGAAGATGAAGCATTATTGCATAAAATACTCGATTGGCACTAGAATAGAATCTGAATGCATATAAGATGAACTTATTATTGTTACATTTATAATACCCAACAACACCACGATTATCTATATTTATTTAAAGAACAGAAACACTACACTACACTACCATGTGGACACATATGTGTATACATATATTTGGACACCTGACATGTGCCTTTTGAACATCTTATTTCGGTTTTACTCCCACCTTTGCTGTTATAATAACCTCGAAAAATCGTTGATTGTTATTGCAGATTTTGGAGTATGGCTGTGGGATTTGTGCTCATTCAGCTACAAGGGCATTAGTGAGATCAGACAATGATGTCAGGTGAGGAGACCTGGGCACAGTGCACGTTCCAGTTCATCCTGAAAGTGTTCATTGTTGAGGTCAGAGCTCTGTGCAGGCCAATTGAGCGCTGCCATACTGATTTAATCAAACCATGTCTCAGGCTGGAACATGTTTGGACCCCTTAGTCCCAGTGACAGGAGATTACGATGCATACAAAAGACATTCCAGGCAATTGCAATTCGTAGCAACAGTTGTTGCTGGTTGTGACAATCACATGTCCACAAAGGTTTGTCAATATAGTGTATCTTCATGATCTCTTGGTTTGGTCTTTGTCAAGGGTACTTGCTAGTACTGCTTTTTGAGGCTTCCGAGCTAAACTCATCACTGATAGAGAGACTTGTTGTCGCCCAACAGCCCTGATTTAAAGTCACATACTGCCTCCTGGTGGATAAAGAGCAAAACTGCATCTTAACCTCTTCTGCATCTCAGAAGAAATTATTATTAATAATTATTCTGAGGAATAAACGCCTAACTAATAGAATGCAAAAACACTTTACAACCTGCTAATGTCCGTTTGTAGGATTGCCAATGAATCACATTCTACCTTCGTATTTATATAACAGACATGTGCATGTCTCTGTCTAATGCCTACAAAACATTTCCTTTGCTGAAAAGAGTTTTGGGATGCTAGGAGTGTACGACTATAATTACTTTCCCCTGATATTCTGCACGCAGTTTATTAGATCCAGCCTGTGGAAGAGAATCGGAAGCAGTCGAAAATGTATATTCATACATTTAGTAATATCCAAAGTGGGGAAATGAGTATCCAATCAGTTGGTACTATTTTCAGCACCCCAGCCTGAGATTGGATGCTGGTGTATGATCGATCTAAACGAGAACCAAAGCTCCTAAATCACATTCTTCAATCAAGCACCAAACCCCCCCCCCATTCCGATAGTGTTACAGATTAAGATTGGTTGTGTGAAATCAAGTAAGTGTGAACAACATTAAGTGCGCACAAACTCCGATCGTCAACAGGTCCGGTAGTAGTGACGTCACGACAGGGCGCGATGATGGCCCATCCCCCCCTCATCCTCGTGCAGCTGCTCCAGCTGTGTGCGCGTGTACGTGTGAGTGTGTGTGTGCCGCCGGTGTGCGTGCCTACGTGCCGCTTCCTTTCCGCTCGCCCTTGCGCTCGATGCTGCAACCACCATGACAGGCATCGCCGCTGCCTCCTTCTTCTCCAACGCGTGCCATTTCGGAGGCTGCGGGCTGCACTTCGACTCCCTGGCGGAGCTGATCGTCCACATCGAGGACAACCACATCGGTGAGCTCCGATCCACAAACACACGCACGCACTACACACACACACACACACACACACACACACACACACACACACATACAGCGAGGGAGCCAGGGAGCGCCAATCCGCAATGGCCGGACTCGGCGAGCGACTTCCTGCGTCCGCGGGCTGCTGTTGCTAGGTGTGGTAGCGATGAACCTGGGGGTTTCTGATCGCCTCACTCTGCATCTCTACAGCCTCATTGCCACACTAGAAATGTGAAGCAGGTCGTTTTGCTAAAAAAAAAAAAAAATGATGTTCACCGGAAACGACGTTCAATCTGTAACTTTTTTTTCCGCCCGGTCGATGCAATCCGCCCAGCGCCTGCTGTAGCTGTAGCTGTGCATAGGCCTCCGCTTCACACGCCGCAGCCTCACCTCACCTCATATCACTTCACATACACAGCCAGCCAGCCAGCGATTTGCAGGCTACTTGCATATAAACATATACAAACATAGTTATACATTTATATACTCGACATGACTAACGACATTTTAACGTCGTTGAAGCGTTTCCCATATAAGAAATGAGCTCCAGGGTAGCGCCCGTTAGCTCTGTGGCTAAGAGGTAACGGATTCTTCCGCGTCGCTGCTTCGGTAACAGTCGCCCGCTCGTTACATTACATTAGCTGGGTGGATAAGACCACAAAACCCAAAGCTGAGAAATGATATTTATGTCTATAAGGAGCTACCTGGTACTATATTAAACCAGAGAACAGCTCTTGTTTGTTTGTTTGTTTGGGCCAGTTTACCATTTTGGCACCACTATTTGATTCACACATGCATGACATTTTACATTGTCAAATCCGGTACAGACACTGTGAAGAGACTCAGAGTCAGATGTTACTTTCTTTAATTTGTCACAACATGTCATTTCGATAAACCCTCAGCCCTCCCAGTTATCCCAGTCATCCCAGTCCTGCTCCTGCACAAGTTAGTGTTTACTCTGGATGTGTTACAACATGGAAACCTGTAAAAAAAAAAAACAGAATGTAGTACATGGGGTACATCACTACCAGGGTTGAAAATGTGTGTCCTTCCCCTTAGAGTTGTGTTTACTCCTGTGTCCTTTCCTGTTTCCAATCTGCACTTGTTGTTGTTGTTTGGCTCGAATGCAGATGGTTAAGCAGCTGCACTGTTTTCCTGTTTGTTCTGCAGCTGTGTTTGAGTTAATCAGGGTCAGTCAGTCTCTCTGTCTCACTCTTTTGGGGAATACGTTGCCTAATGCGGGTTGTAAGGACTGCAAACAGTATCTGATTTTTAGAAAGCAATGCCTAGAGTAACTCCTGCACACAAACTAGAACCTGTTGATGTGTTTGCATTGTGTCACGCAAACAGCAAAACCTTTCTTTTCATTTGTTTGCTTTTGTTCTACTGGGGAAGTTGTGAGTGTGTAAAGCCAACAGTGTTTTGTGTGTGTGTGTGTGTGTGTTTTTGTTTTGTTGCAAATTGTTGCATAACGAGCCAATTTGTTTCAGCTAGTGTTAACAATAACTGAGATGCTTTTAACCTTTGCATTACATAAAGAGCTAAACACTCGTCCAATGCCGAAGCCTATCTAATGCTCCAGTCCTTTAGGAATTCTCTTGTAAAGACAGATCATTCTTTCACTGTAATCACTCTTTCATTATGTCAATTACCGGCACCGAAGCCGCTGTGCTGGTTTGATACGTGAGCTGAAGTGTCTGTCTAATCTCTGCTCTCGTAACATGACTCCTCTGCGGCCTGTCGGCTGGAGAATTTGCCTGGTGGCTGAGTGTGAAAGGATCTGTAAAGAGAAACCCACCTGCAGGGGGGAATCTACCCTTTTTTGCCTGGTTGGCATGTCTCTCAGCCAATCAGAAAAGACCCGGTGCGGTGCAGTCATTTAGTCGTCTTCTACCGTTCTTCGTCACGCTCATCCAGCTCAGCTTGAGGCAGGTAGTCTGGCACACAAGAAATTCTGGTCTACAGTAGAGTCACGTCCTGTGTTGTTTTGTCATTTAGAAATTGGACACGTATGATTTCTGGATTTTTATATGCAGTTGTTTTATGTGTTTCTTAATTTAGTACTTCAGAAGTATTGACCTTTTTCATAACAATGTTTGATCTGTGTGTGAGGAACTCAGCACTAATGGGTTCAGCGATGCATTTTAAGACCATGAGTCGTATGCTGATGTAGAGTTTTTCGAAGATGTTGTCCATCTGTTGCATCTGAAAGCGTGTGCTATAATGTAAGTGATAAATAATGTAAGGACGTACTGAAGAATCACTTATTTTAACAGGCCTTGTTTGTGTCCCTGATGTTTACCAACATTCTAATCGATGTTGTCTAGACTTGCACTGTTACTCATCACTACCTCATCTATTAACAAACAATAGCCATAACTTTGACGTGTGTGTGTGTGTGTGTGTGTGTGTGTGTGTGTGTGTGTGTGTGTGATGGCAGGGCAAGTGTTGTTGCACTGACAAGCTTTTGACCAACAGAGGGGGATGTCTGTTAAAGTATACGCCTCCAATGCTTCCATGTATGCACAAATTAAAGTCAAAAGAAATGGCTTTATGATTTTTACAATTAAAAGAGAGCTGTTGAAAAATACAAGTTGAATACGGGTCATAAATGGTGGCAATAACACCTCAGGTCTTGGGTTAAAATCTTTTTTGTCGGTATAATTTTAATACTTTTCGTTTAATTGAGCACATTTTAATTACCATGCTTATTGTACTAACTTCTAGTATGATTTTGGATTGATGAAACTGAACTATTTGTACTACAGTGAGAACATGGAGATTACAAAGCATTTCAGTAAGTTACACTGGATAAGTGAGAGTGTAATATATTCTAAATGTTATTTATTAGCAAATAATCATGAAACTGGTCAGTTTATGAGAACAATAAATTGGTGAATATTGGCAACTATTTGTGTCAGTGAGTTGACTGTTGATTCCGGTTTTCATCATGTGCTTTACCAGCCTTCTATACACACACACACACACACACACACCCTGTAGATGTCTTATCAGTCTTTTGAAGAGATCATAAAAGTAAATGCAGAGTGGGTGAATTTACAGATAAACAAGTAAAACACCTACAATGTCTTTGTTTTTACAACAGCGATCACAAAAATCATCCATCACATTCAACTCAAGATCTACCGTGGTTAAGCTTGAATGGTAAACTTTTAAGTAGCCATTCAGCCCAATACAGACACGAAATGTATGCATCTAGATAAATGTTAATGACAAAAGGCTTTACTGTGGGTAAACGTAAACAATTAAAATGAAAACTGATTTGATTGCAAATTTTCCATTATTGGTGCAATACACATATATAAATAAAACTAGGGCTGGGCGATATGGCCTAAAAAAAAAAAATCCCCCATTTTTTCACAAAAAATCCGATTTGCGATTTAAATCGATTTTTTATTTTTTTTTTTTTTTAACAAAGAAAATGTTCAAAAAAAGTTTTAACTTTATTTAATAAAGTTTATTTACCCTTCTGGGATTATAACCCACTTTGGGTTAAAGTGCAATCAGAAACAACAAGCCAAAAATACAAGATGGCAGGCCCTGCCATTGTAAATTGTGAAAATAGAATGTAACATAACATAAAATGAGCAAACCTACAAAGAAAAATGTTTTGTGAGTGTTTAAATGTGGAACATGATTGAAAATGCACCTGAGGTTTGGAGTGATTTTGCCTTTACTTTTCATAAAAACTCCACAGTAACTCTTGAAATAAGAATATAATAGACAGGGAGACTCTAAATAAGAATTATTTGAAAGATTGAGTAAACCTCAAAAAAATGTTTTATGAGTGTTTGAATATGGTGATTCAAATGCTCTGATTTTTCTGTTTCTTAACAGAAACGCCGTTCTGAAGCGTCTTTACAGGTATTTTGACCCCTCCCACCACCCGTACCGTAAGTGTACGATTAGACGCTGCCGCTGTCTTGTTCATTTCGTAGGGTCCTACATCTCTCCCACTCGACAGCATGCCTCTGTTTGAGGTGCTGCAGTAAATTGGTGGTACTGCTACCTTTGCTTGCTCGCTGCCATGTTGTTTGTGTATCTCTATGGCAAACGCGCGGGGGGAGGGCTGAGTTCGTTCGAAACTATGGAAGCCCAGAGGGGCGCGTCAGCGGACATTAAAGAGAAACCCGATTTTTATTAAAACGTATCGATGTAAACTACACATTCGAGTTAATCGATAAAATCGATTTATCGCCCAGCCCTAATATATATATATAATATACACTGTGGAATTGTTTTCTTTTTCTGGAAGTCTGTATGCTGTGAATGTTTAAATGTTTATTATGCAGTTTTTTAGTTGAAAACAAATGGTGCATTCTCTTTCAGGCTTACATTAATTTTGGACACAAATGAAAAGCTTATTTGTTTAAGTTGTTCTGGTGCAACTCTCTATGCAGCTTAAGTGTATTGTAAAAAAAAAATGTTAACCTTAGAGCGATCAGTTGTCTTGTTTTGGCCAGTGATTTTTCGTGTTTCTGCTGCACTTTAATCTACTACTTACTCGTCCGATTAGCCGACCGTGGCTCTAGTTCAAACTAGGCCAAATGAACATTATTTGCATTTTGTAGTACAAAAGGGATATTATTGTACTAGTTAAGTATATAAGAAACTTCAAAGCCTAGTATCAGATGAACTTGATCCTACACCAGTCTAATTATACAGGGTTTGCTTCAGGTTCTTTAGTGCAGTAGTGTTTTCAGGCAGCCAGGTTTTAAAATAATACATTTCTAGTCTCTTCCCTAGATGCTGTCATAAAAATGAATGGACTTTCCTCGTTTGGGTTCTGTATAACCACTTACCACACACTGCCACACTTTCACTGTTAAAGAAACAAAGTGCAGGTCATTTAGTAATAGCTTTAGAGCAAAGGCCAGTCTCCAGTATTTGACAGACATTAGTGAGCTCTAGAAAGAAATTTCAGCATCTCTCTGCTGGCACCCATTAGCTTCTTTGAATAATTTCAGATGGATTTAGCTCACCTGTGCATTTTATTGCACATTCCCATATTTGTTATAACAGCACATTGTACTGTGTTTCTGTTTGATGTGCTGAAAGCCACTTAGGCCTCTCCCATTCTTATTCTCAAGGTTCTTAGTTGGTTATTAGTTGCTTTGTATGGATGATGTGGCCCGTATGGATTGTAGGTGTGAGTTGAAAGTGTGATCGGTCTTATTGGTCAGTAATGAGGTAATTAGTGGTCTCTGGAGTTAAAAAAAAAAAAATCTCGGAACCATTCCTTCCTCCCGCCTCGCTCTCAGCAAAGTGCAAAATCTGGCACTCTCAGTAAAGGGCGAGGAAGCCTAATTACAGGGTGCGCTTGCAGATTCTGGCCTCTCTTCCTCCTCATCTGGGGACCTGCTGCTCAAACACATTCTCTGCTTTAATTAGTACCAGGCTAAATGAAGGGCCACGTTCCATGTACAGATGTTGAGGTGAAGCTTTAGCACTAGGTGGCGCTGGCACACTCTATGTTTTGAGTGTTTGTTAGAAGGCTATGGCGCTGCTGCTTTATTTCTTATTCCTCGGTTTAAGTAAAGCAATAGTGCGAAGAGGTGCAGGGGGCTGAAAAGCAAACATCATAATGTTTCTGTATGCCAGTATATAAACTTTGTTCTATTGGTGAAAAGAAAACAGTTTATCTATGTGATTATGGTTAAAATCTTACATATACTGTCTCTTTGTGTGTTACACTCCAG